>VDFB02324738.1:0-102584 GCA_007258455.2 Sequoia sempervirens
CTCATTTGTCGAAGAACATTGACTAAAACTACTAATCAGTGTGTTGCAAGCTCGATTGTCAAAGAATCTAATCTTGAAAAATTGTCTTCTTTTTTAGATTAGATCACATATGGATTTGTTGATCTAAAAAGAACTCGAGTGTTTGCTTTGACATCATAAGCAGGGTTAAAATTAATAAATGTTTTCCATGTCTTGTGGTTTGTATTTTTATCATTGAATGTGTATGCTCTTCTCTCACGCTAGTCGACGATCTTGAGAATCAAAAGCATTCCTTTTACATTTTGTATAACCACCCACACATTTCAATTTGGATTTAAAATGAACCCCATGCGAGTGTGAGGCAAAGGCATTTTGTATTCTCTCTACTTGCGCTTCGTGTGATTTGGGAGATCAAAAAAAATGTACTTCCTTGATTTTTTATACCTTTAGAGGGATTTCCACCCTACTTCGAAAGGTGGGAACAACCCAAGCAGTAAAAACCTAAATCCAAGCTCTTTCAAACCGCTATATAAAAAATGTGTTTATGACGAAAGTCATAAGCAACAGGTGTGGATGTGTCATACTGACAAGTGCCACCCCTAGTAGCCCCATGAGCTACATCAAAATCCTTTCTTAGGAAGGGACTGGGAGGCCTCTTGATTGAAATAATCTTGAGCTAATGTTGCCACATGTATGGCCACCTTGAACGAAATCCCTTACTAAGAACCAATTGTTTTAGTGACCAAAAACCTTTATACGCTCGTTGATCGCAGGAGTTCGGACTTATGAGGCCACCCCACATCTTCACTATTCATGTGTAGAGATATAAATTCCTCTTCAAGGAATGAGACTTGGTGTTCCCAAGAAGTGAGTGTCATGTAAGGGGGAGCCAGTGCCACCAAGTATCTAGCTATCTGCCTTGTTTAAGTGGTTGGAGCAATCCAAGTGGGGATATCAACCAATGGTTTCCTTGCCAACCTAGGGTTGTACAAAGTGTTTTCAAAGTGTTTTTCATTTCATATCAAGATCAAACTCAAAAAAATTGTGTTTTTTGTGTCTTGCGTGTGTGTGTTCAAAACAAATTTCAACCAAACATCACACCTAGGAATCTACAACATTTCAACCTTGTAAACCCCCCAACAAAAAAATTTCAACATTAAAAACATCCAAAATGAACCTATCATTTAACTCTCTTGGGGGCATCATCCTTCAAGTTCTGATCTTTCAATCCTTGCATTCTGCCTATTCCTTGCATATCGTCCACCCTTGCATATCCATCATTGGTCAAACAAGCCTTTAGCTAGCACTTAGGCTACTCTTCCTAGGTCTTGAAATCAGACCTTTGGCTATTAATCGCCCATATCACTTGAGGTTTATCATGCTTGAATAGGGAAACCAACCATCATCCTTGAGTAGGGTAATCTTCTTGGAGTTCATAATCTCCTACCTTATGATTCCCTCTCTTGATCATTTGTCCTTGTGTCTATCCATCAGGGCACAAGTAAATTCTTGCATCATAATTAGCTTTAAACCTAGAGTTTCCTTGAGCTTTTGCATTCTTACCATACCAAGCTTGTCATGTCATACCATACCATTCCCATATCTCATATTAGAATCATATCCATTTTCATTGCATCCTAATCTTAGGTCTCATACATTATACTTTCCTGGGTTGAAGATCAGAACAATCACCCATGACCCCTAGAACAAGAGGAAAAATGTTTCAAGAAGGGAAACCTTGGGGAAAAAAATTTGATGGGGAAGATTACATTAGTGTTACAACTAGTGAAACAAATGAAACTAATAATGAAGAAATAACCCAATCTCATATAAATGAAGCACTTAATGATCATAGATTCACTAAACTGCTTACATAGGTAGTCAAATGTAATCCACAACAATACTTCAAGGCCCTTGTTGATGATGGAATCAAACTACCTCCTAGTTTTGATATATCCTTACTCATGATGAGTGACATACATGAATCTAGTGAACCTAAGTGTACAAAAACAAATAATGAGGATAGAATCAAAGATCGCAGACCCTTTTATTTACAACCTGGTTACAAGAGATCTTCAAAGATGTCAAAACCTTCACCTACAAACAATCCTATTTTGGATGAGCTTAGAGCACTAAGACAAGAATTGGATACTCTCAAGAATAGTAAAACATCATCACACAAGTTCTCCATTGAAGATATATTTCCTTATCCTTTCAATCTGAGCATACCAATGCCACCTTTTCCTAGTCACTAAGACATACCAAAACATGATAAATATAAGGGAAAAGGAGATCCTAAAGACTGCTTAAGAGAATTTTATGCTACTACCTTGGAATTTGTAGTGGATGAGACATACCCTATGAGATTATTCCCTCGCAATTTGAGAGAAGCTATGGAATAGTTTTCACAATTACCGGGCCGACCATCAAATCTTTTCAAGAGCTAGCTGATAAATTTATCTCCAATTATAGTTTCAACTGCGAACTTAAAGTGACCATGAAAAACCTTTTTAACACCAAACAAAAATAAGGAGAATATTTTGTGTCATTTTTACAAAGATGGAAACATTTAACAAAACAATTACCTTATGAAATTCCAAACGAAGAATTGGTTGATCTCTTTTGTCAAATTTTGAACAAGGAAATTGGAAGGGAACTTCACCTCAAATGATTGGGCTCCTTTGATGAAGCCATAGAAATGGGATTTTGAATCGAACAAACTCTCATTGATGATGGAACTATTAAACTTAATAATGACAAAGATAAAAAAAATCAGGCTCAAGTAACAAGACACCTTTTTGGGTTAAGAAAAAGAATTTGGTCAATGAGGAAGTTATTGATGCAAAAACAACTAAAATATCATCACCTATTTGCAACCTTAAAGGTTCCTCTTTGGAAAAAGGAAAATAAAAACAAAGAAGCTTGGACTCTAAATGAAATTTTACACCATTGGGACAATCGCTTGAATCTGCATTAAAAGAACTCCTTGAAAATAATCTTATAATGCTACCTGAGATGAAAGAATATAATCCACAAGTCAAACCCCCATGGTGGAATGAGGATCACTTTTAGACACAAAGGACATAAGACTAGTAGTTGCAATAAACTTTGACATTTGATACAAGACCTTATTGATGATAGTAAGATAGTAGTTGATGGACACACTCCTTATGGTAACTCTAATTGTGAGATGTTTAAAACCCCTTTCCCTAAGCATGAAAAGGATAAAGGAAAGGCCCTTGAATCTGGTGATGGTGTAAAATATACTACTGCTAAGTATGATTATATCATAAATAACATCAGTGAGGTTGATAATCATGTAAACACTTTCATTATAAAAGGAAAAGAACTTGATTACAATGTTACTACTCGTAGAGGCACAGTTACCCTTATGGGTCCTAACTCAAAACTCGATGCACCAACTTCATGATACAACCTCATAGATCATTTAGGTAAAACGCCCGAGTAAATTTCCGTACTTGAGCTGCTATGCCTATCTCCTGAGCATAAAGTTATCCTAATCTCCTGAGCATAAAGTTATCCTAGATAAAGTGCTTGCTACTACTACAGTGCCTACAGACCTACATGTAGATCAATTCCAATCCATGGTGGGACACATCACCTCTCCTCACACTCTCACTTTTATTAAGAACGATGATTCCATCTGACAACCACATAGCACACCTTTACACATTGAAGTCCTTGTCCATTAAGTTAAGATCAAGCAAGTTCTAATAGATGGAGGAGAAGGTCTTAATATTTTTACTCAAAAATTGGTCACATAATTAGGGTTCTCTAAAAATGTAGTTGATCCAAAGAAAAATATTACCATAAAGGAAAATGATGAAGAGGAATGCTCATCTAAAGGTTCGGTTACTCTACCAATCAGGGTTGGGCCTGTGGTAAAGGATGTAGTTTTCCAAGTTCTTGATCTCCCTCTGATCCGGGGGACAATTTTTTAGTGAAAATTGAAGTGTTCCCAATACTCCAGATTTCAACTTAATCAGAAAGAGAACGTCGTCCTGATTCCAACGCAACTTGAATGGGGCAAAAAGGACTCCGTTTGTGCAAGTTACGGCCAGTCAAACTTCCAGTCAAACTGGCTTCAGGGGTGTCTAGAAGGCGGAAAAAATAATCATCTTAGAAATTGATGGAACCAGCATCATCGTGAAGAGCTCGTCGAGACGATTCCGACGACATTCGTTTCGTCGAAATCCGACGTCGTATGCTCAAGATACAGGTGGTCAAACTTTTGAGTTGACTTTTGAGCTGACTGTACGGATGATGACATCAGAAAATCGTCTGTACCGTACGGACTCCACATGGATGAATTCTGGCATGACATGTGGCACCCAGTCAGTGACACGTCGGCGGCAGAGTTAGTAGCTTAGTCAACATCTCGGGCAAACAGGAGCTCGACACATCATCAGCCTCGTCAGCATTTCCAGCGAACAGTAGGTCGACACGTGTCCCTTTGGCAGCAATGAAGTTCATTGGTTTGTTTTTAACAAAAATGCTTATTCGGGTTTGAACCTGCGATCTCCCCGCAGACAGTTAGCTGGCTCGCCGTTGCCCTCGCGGTCGGCGCGTTCACTAATATTGGATGGCTGTTTATTTTGTTGTTTAAAACTACGCGTATTCGTGGTAAAGCGTGGCCGGCGGGGTTGGAACTGCCGACCACGCCTTTACCAAAGGAACTAACGACCGGTACACCATGCGATGTGCCTTAAAATTATATGGACACAATTTTCTTTTGTTAAGGTTCTGTTAGCTGAACTATAACAAAATGGCATTTTAAGCCAAAACAAACAAGATACACCTTAACCACCTGAACAAGAAGATTGCAGAGGACAAAATTGTCAGGGTACGAGTTGTTTGGGGAAGTTATGTCATTAATTTGATGGTTAAGCCATATTAGGCATATTTCATGTATAAAAAGAGGGGTAAAGATGAGATTTCCCAAGTCCAGGTGGTGAGAACAAGAGAATGCTCAGGAGATGATTGTAATTGTTCCTGTACGTCGAAGTTATGCTGTGATATCGATGTGCTTGAAGGGAATGATGCTGTCGCAATTGTAACTAATTTTGGAGTATAATCGGATCCGTCACTCCATTGGAGAGGGGCCCGGAGACGTAGTCCTTAGGGACGAACTTCGTTATCAATTGTGTTTGTCTCCTCTTATCTTCTCTCTTTCTTTTCAGTTCATTATCTTGGCATTTATATTATGTTAATTTGTTCATTTAAGCATTGTATTAAGTGATCATTTACGTTAAGCATTCTATAAGCAATTGTCCTAGATCCTAAATAGATCAAGTTGGTATCAGAGCTTTGTGTGTGGCTAGTATTGCAGAATTTGAATGCTAACAAGATCCAGGTTGCAACGAGGTGAAGGAGAACTTGAAGAATATAATCCAGAGATTGGAAGATGAAGAGCTAATCAACCGTCGCAGATGGAAGCGAAAGAAGGTGGACAAAGTTCAGAGCTCAGTGACAAGGATTTCCAAAAGCTCTTTCTTGACATGAAGGCGATGGTGGACGAACTTTATGCAGAAAAGAAGAAGCGTGAAAAGGGAGGTTCTTCAAAGCACAAGAAGCAGGAAGATCAGAAAGACACAGAGGAGAAAGCTCTAGAAACTCCTTCTCCTCCATCTTCTCCCTCTTCTTCTCCTCCCCCTTCTCCTCCTTCTCCTTCTCCTTCTTCTAATGTAAATCCATTTAAGAGCAAGTCTAAGCCTGTAATTAAGCTTGATGTAAAATTTGAGTTACCTAAATACGTAGAGTTAAATCTTTGAAGTTGAGCGATTGGGTCCAACAAGTGAAGTATCTTTGTAAGTTCAAGGCCCTGTGAAGATGCTTCTAGGATTCAGTGTAACTCTCGATTTGAGATACAGCTCTCTGGTGGGAGAGCTGAACTTGGGAAGAGTACTCACCATGGTTGGGGTGTATATCTTGGATGGAGTTTACTTGCCAAAGGCAATTCTATCCCTTTAGGTTTACATCAACGATTAACCATAAATTGTGAAACGCCTTTAGGCAAGTAAAGGCGGTCATCCGGGAATATACTCATGAGTTTAGAAAATGGGCCATTGCTCTAAATGTTCCTTATACCAGACACATTACTTAAGTACATAGTGGTTTGCATTCTTACCTTAGGCACACTATTTTGATGTTGAGTCCCAACAATCTAGACGAGGTGTCTGTTCAAGCTACTCATCTAGAGTCAAGGGGTAAGAATACTTTTAGTGATAACTTTTCCAAGAAGCCATATAAGTTCGAGGGTAAGTCTAAAGGGAAAGAAAAAGACAAAGATAAAGGCAAAGGGAAGAAGACAGCTACAACTAAGAAAGAGGGTGAGAAACCCACATGCTCCCATTGCAAGAAATAGGGGCATGATGATTCAAGATGTTGGAGCTTCATATACGAATTGAGGCCGAAAAGATATGGAATTAATAAAGGCAAGCGGAAGACTACTACGGTGATTCAAGGATCTTGGTTACGACTCCGGAGATGAAGACGAATTGACTGCAGATCAGGTAAAGGGAAAATTATATATCTCTCTGCCGATGCAAGTTTTTCTAATGCCAGTGCAAGTACAAGTAAAGAATCTTCTCCTAAGGTTGATAAGCAAAGAAATGAATTGTTTCACATTCGTGTTGTAACAAAACATACTAAGGTTGATACTCTGTTTGATACAGGTTCACAAGTCAACTTAATATCTAAAGAAGTTGTAAAGAAACATAATTTGGCTACAACACCTCATCCGAAACCATATCCACTCGTATGGGTTTGCAATGATGCACAATTAAAAGTAACTAAATAGTGTAAATTGAGATTTGCTATCACTACAAACTTTGTAGATGAGGTAGAAGTAGATGTGGTCCCTTTGGATATTTGTGGGCTTGTGTTAGGAAGTCCTTATCTTTATGATAGGAAAACAATCTTTTATAGGGGGGAGATTAAGTATCATCTTTTTAAAGATGGGGTAGAATACATTGTACGGGCACATAAGGTGAAGACTAATCTTACACTAGTTAATGCTGGTCAAATGAAGAGGTTGGTCAACTCAAGTAAAAACTTTGTATTAATGCTTGTAAAAGCAAAGAAGATATTTGTCTGGGCATTCAAGGGTGTGGCCAAAACATAAGCGAAATGGTCAAGATTATTTCCGCTTATGATGACATGTTTCAGGAACCAAAGGGGTTGCCACCCAAGAGAGAGATACAGCATGAAATCCAGTTACAGCATGATGTGCCACTTCCTAATATCGGCATGTACCGTTTATCAGTTATGCAGAATGAGGAAATTAAAAATAAGGTTCAAGAGTTGGTGGAAAAAGGAGTTATTCGTCCTAGTACTTCTCCTTGCGGTTCTCCAATTGTCTTGGTTCCAAAGAAAGATGGAACTTGGAGGATGTGCATCAACTATCGTGCCTTGAACAAGATAACGGTAAAGAACAGGTATCCTCTTCCCAGAATAGATGATTTACTTGATCAATTAAAACATGCAGTTTATTTCACTAAGTTAGATTTGAGAAGTGGTTATCATCAGATAAGAATTGCAGAAGATGATATTTGGAAGACTGCATTTAAGACAAAACAAGGACTATTTGAGTGGTTGGTTATGCCTTTTGGGCTTTGTAATGCACCAGCTACTTTTATGAGAGTCATGAATGATGTCTTTCGTCCTTTTATTGATGAGTTTGTCATAGTCTATCTAGATGATATCCTTATTGATGAACTTGGGAGATCATATAAGTCATGTAAAAGTCTTTTGATGTATTGAGAAAAGAAAAAATTGTATGTAAGATGTCTAAATGTGGTACTAGGAATCATAGTATTATAGGCTATATGTGGGGTGAATCAGTTAGTAGACCCTCGAAGGTTGAAAACTATTGTAAAGCAGCTAAGTCAAATGTCTGATCCTGAGAAGGTGGAAGTTTCCTAGGTGCAGTTCAGTACTGGAGAAAGTTTATTGCAAACTTCTCTTTTATAGCATCACCATTACATGCATTAACCAGTACAAAGGCAACTTTTCAGTGGGGAGGTCCACAATAGAAGGCTTTCGACACTTTGAAGGGAAAGTTGAGCACCGCACCAGTTTTGGCCTTACCAGATCTACATCAACCATTTGAGATCGAGACAGATGCGAGTGGGTTTGCCATGGGAGCAGTACTCATGCAAGGAGGTAAACCGGTTTGCTACCACTCTGAAACCTTTTCAGGAGTAGTAAGTAATTATCCCACTTATGATAAAGAACTCTATGCTTTAGTTCAGAGTGTTAAAATGACATTATAATAGAGGAAAGCGTAATCCACAGTCTTGACCACTTCAATATTGCACTCTAAACTAAGCGCAACAAAGTAGAAGCACTTTAGGTGGATGGGTTTCTATGAGTTTCATTTGGTTAATAGAGTATAGAAGGTACCCATAACAAAGTAGCAGACATGCTCTCTAGACCTCCTATGATGAATGCTTTGATAATCCTTCAGAATAGTTCTATGGTTCATGAGAGTTTTCAGGAACAATATGCTAATGATGAGAACTTTAAGGATATCTATACTGCTTAAATGAAAGGTAAACATGTAGAAGAGAAAGAATATTATGTGCAGAATAAACTGTTATATCACTTGGGTAAATTATGTGTTCCAAAAGATGAACAAGCACAGGTTATCAAAGAGGCACATACCTCATTGATTGCAGGACACTTTGGGGGAAACAAAACATTGACTCAGCTGCAGAAATATTGTTATTGGCCTCGTAAAGCTGTAACTTCATTATAATAGAGGTTGTGTTATGTGTGCAACAAGTAAGCCTAGTAACATGAAATTGGAGTTGTACACACTTCTACCTATACCATCTGATCCATGGGAAAGTGTTTTAGTGGATTTTCTTGAGGGGTTACCCATGTCTAGGAAGGGACATGATTATTTAATATATGATAGTTGATTGGTTGATGAAATGTGTATTTTGATGCATGTGTAAAAGCAAGTCCTTTGCTGAGCTGACTCATATATGTACTTTCAATTTGTATGGGTTCATTTTGGGTTTGCTACTTCTATTGTGTCGGATCGAGATTCGATTCTTGGGAAATTTAGTCGACATGAGGGACTCATGGACACCCGAGACTAGAAGAGTATGGCCTTCCATCACTTGAGGCCAAGCAGTGACCGAGAGGTTGTAAATGGGAGGTTGTGCATCTACTCGGTGTGCGGTAAGCATCCTAAGTTGTGGATGAGAGTCTTCGTATATGCGACATGCACCTACAACCATCGGCACACTCTTCACTAAGAAGGTCTCCTTTTGGGACATGCTGATTTATGTACTAAGACAGGTGGATTTTGCGCAGGAAGATGATGTTGAATGGGCGCGCCAGTGTAGAGAAGGCTGCAAGTTCATCGAGAAAGTCAAGCAATTCAGCCGAGGCGGTGGAAACCTGGTTGGGTGAGCCAAGAAAAATACAAGGCTCGCCATGACAAACATCACACTGATCATCATTTTTAAGTTGGAGATCAAGTTTGGTTACACATCAACAAGGAAAGGATGCAAGGTGAAGGTAGAAAGCTTAAGCCGATCAGGTATGGTCCTTTTGAGATCCTTGAAAAGATCAGTACCAATGCCTTCTGCCTTAATCTTCCTCCATACATGCATATTTACACAATTGTCAATGTTGAGAATTTGAAGCTGTATGAGCCTCCAATGATCCTAGATGAAGTCACGGACATTCAAGTTCCATCAGTTGATGACCTTTCACCAGAGTACATGTCAGAGTTGCCAGAAGATGTTATTCTTGACAGGAATGTTAGAACTTCACGAAGAGATGTTGAGTACATCAGAGTGGGCCTGAAGGGGATGCATCCAAGCAAAGCAAGATGGATGGGAGATTGGTAAAGTGGGGAACTTTACCCTCACCCTTTCAAGTAATCAAGCTTTAGGAGGGTCCTAAAGCTCTCGATTGGGGAGGCACAGTCAGGGGACAATTTTGGGTGAAAATTGAACTATTCCCAATACTCAGGATTTCAACATCATGAGAAGAGAGCGATAGTCACAGTTCCAGCACAACTTGAGCGAGTAAAAGGACTCCGTTTAATGCAGATTCGGTAATCAAACTTCAGTCAAAGCAGGCGTCGAGCGGAAAAAATAATCCATCTGATGTGAAACTAGCATCATGTGAAAGAGCTTCGTCGAGATGATTTCGGCGTTCGTTTAGGTAATCGGCGTCGATATCTCGAATCTGATGGTCAAACTTTAAAGTTGACACAGGCGGCTTCTCCGGATAGTGGCGTCGACCGTCGTCATCGCGTCACCGGACTCCACATGGATGAATTCTGGCATGACACGTGGCACCTAGTCAGCGACACGTCGGCGGCAGAGTCAGTAGCTTAGTCAGCATCTCGGGCGAACAGGAGCTCGACACGTCATCAGCCTCGTCAGCATTTCCAGCGAACAGTAGGTCGACACGTGTCCCTTTGGCAGCGATGAAGTTCATTGGTTTGTTTTTAACAAAAATGCTTATTCGGGTTTGAACCCGGGATCTCCCCGCAGACAGTTAGCTGGCTCGCCGACCCGCGGTCGGCGCGTTCACTAATATTGGATGGCTGTTTATTTTGTTGTTTAAAACTACGCGTATTCATGGTAAAGCGTGGCCGGAGGGGTTGGAACCGCCGACCACGCCTTTACCAAAGGAACTAACGACCAGTACACCATGCGATGTGCCTTAAAATTATATGGACACAGTTTTCTTTTGTTAAGGTTCTGTTAGCCGAACTATAACAAAATGGCATTTTAAGCCAAAACAAACAAGATACACCTTAACCACCCAAACAAGAAGATTGCAGAGGACAAAATTGTCAGGGTACGAGTTGTTTGGGGAAGTTATGTCATTAATTTGATGGTTAAGCCATATTAGGCATATTTCATGTATAAAAAGAGGGGTAAAGATGAGATTTCCCAAGTCCAGGTGGTGAGAACGAGAGAATGCTCAGGAGATGATTGTAATTGTTCCTGTACGTTGAAGTTATGTTGTGATATCGATGTGCTTGAAGGGAATGATGCTGTCACAATTGTAACTAATTTTGGAGTATAATCGGATCGGTCACTCCGTTGGAGAGGGGCTCGGAGACGTAGTCCTTAGGGACGAACTTCGTTATCAATTGTGTTTGTCTCCTCTTATCTTCTCTCTTTCTTTTCAGTTCATTATCTTGGCATTTATATTATGTTAATTTGTTCATTTAAGCATTGTATTAAGTGATCATTTACGTTAAGCATTCTATAAGCAATTGTCCTAGATCCTAAATAGATCACCCTCTGACCTATAACATCCTACTTGGAAGACCTTGGATTTATGCAATGCAAGAAATACCTTCTACATACCATCAGTGCATTAAATTCCCACACAGAGGTGTCGAAATCACAATACAAGGAGATCCAAACCCTTTCATTTTTTCCCATAATGTAAGCCCTAAAACTGAAATCATAATCCCTAGCAATCGTAAAGCACCTCCTTCTCAAGCATATTTTGATCCTGATTTTTTAAAAGAATCCACTTCATTTACCACACCATCAAACCCCAAGGTCCAAATCCATGATATGGGATGTGGAGAATTTCATATGGATAATTTATCAACAAAAGAGAATACTAATGTCATCGAGAAGGGTCAGACTTCCAACAATGATGTCAAGATAGCTGTAGAAGGAACACAAAAAGATGGTCATGCTTGGATTGAAACCTTTTGGGATCTTGATGATACACCTACCTTTGCCATATCTACTTACACTCAAGCTTTTCATATCTATGATAACCCCTATTTCACTAGGACATCTATGATAACACACTCTTTGATCATGACCACGCTGAGGATATCCAATCATCATCCTTCCATCCCACCTACCTTGGGATAGGATATGAATCTCCTATTGTCGCCTCTACTAATCCATCTTTCCAAGTCATTAAGGATGTGCAAGCTTCCTTTGACATTAGCAGTACCGAAAAGCATAGTCCCAAAGACTTTGTTGATGGCATCGCCACTCCCATTCATCCACTAAACATTCATGTCACTTCACCTATTTCATCCACCTCACTCATATCCACTCACATCATATACATGGATCAACAAGTTATATCTCAATAGAAGAATAAAGGCAAAGCTCTGATGAATGAGCTATCTTTAAAAGGAGATCAAGAATCAAGAGACATAATGAAAATACAAGAAGATCAAGACAAGTCCCTTAGCCAAAATAAAAATCTATTGGACAAATAAAACATGAAAGAATATCAAGACAAGTCCCCTAGCTAAAATAAAAAGCTATCGGATGAATCAAAAATAAAAGTAAAAAGTGAAAGCAAGAAAAATCGATCTCCAAGTATGCCTCTCCATAAAAAATCACTGGGGGCATCTATCAAGGAAAAAATTCAAAAAAAAGAGCTTGTTGATCCAAGGTCTCCATCCACATAATTCTCACTCATACCATATATTCCATTCCATCCATCCATATTCACATATCCATCATATCCCTCCATTGGTGATGTTTTTCAATGGACCTTTGACGATGACCCTTTCACGTACTCTAGTTCATCGGTTGCCCAAGCTCCTTTTCATCTAAAGCCTGATGGCCCACGTAGTGTGCACATTGGGGATCATACCATAGCCTCTTTCATACACCACATCTATCGTCTGTCATATTTTCCACTTGTACTTGTCATCCAGATCAGGTTCTTTCATCCAACATGGTCATTCAAGCATGATCAGGGCATTGTCAAGGTAGTCTATGGATCTGGCACTTATCAATTTTATACCTAGCTTCAGAGCTCCAGGCTAAAACCTTAAAAAAATACAAAAATCCTAAAAAAATAGAAAAAAATCCTAAAAGAATGAAAAAAGTAAAGAGAAATCAATTCGTTCAATGGTGAAAACCATTTCAGTGGCACCTTGAGCAAGTACCATGGTGAAAACTGAGAAATCGGCACCATGCATAGAGGATTCGTTCCTCTTTCCTTTAGAGCTCCACTTGATCTTTCCATCCCATTTCCATTCACCCTCCACTTCATAATGACCTTTTCACATTCACCATGGCTTATGATTTTTTAGACATTCCCCTCGCTTGCTCACTTCGCTTCACCAGGCATACTAAGTTGGTCCTATCCCTCACTGGGGCATTTCCTTGACCTTAGCTATGGGTTGGGATACTCATTATCTCACGGTCAAAGAAACTACCCTCTTTGTCTGTCTCCTCGCTGGAAATTTGTCTTGTTCCATCATAAAACTTCAAGAAAATCCAAAAAAAATCAAATATTCCAAAAAAATCAAATATACTAAAAATA
This sequence comes from Sequoia sempervirens, assembly GCA_007258455.2. Lineage (NCBI taxonomy): Eukaryota > Viridiplantae > Streptophyta > Pinopsida > Cupressales > Cupressaceae > Sequoia > Sequoia sempervirens. The sequence goes on from VDFB02324738.1 coordinate 13,297, forward strand.
AAAATAAAAAGTCAAATATTCTCAAATTCCAAAAAAATCAAATATTCCAAAAAATACAAAGAAATCAAATACTCTAAAAATCCAAAAAAAACAAATATTCCCAAAATCCAAAAAATCAAATATTTCAAAAAATCCAAAAAATTAAATATTTTGAAAATCCAAAAATAAAATATTCTCAAAGTCCCAAAAACAAATATTTTGAAAATCCAAAAATTGAATATCCTAAAATCCAAAAAAAAAAAAATCCAAAAATCCAAAAAAAAATCAAATATTCTAAATCCAAAAATTAAATATTCCTAAAATCCAAAAAATCAAATATTCTAAAATCCAAAATCAAATATTCTAAAATCCAAAAATCAAATATTCTAAAAAATCAAAAAAAAAAAAAACAGTGACACTTTTAGATTGCCACACAACTTTGAACTTCAACAAAATTAAATAACACCACAATTGGCAATCAAATGGACATTGAAACATACCTATCAATCCCCCTTTCAAATCAAACCAAACGCATAAACTATAATAAGAATCAGTTCTACATTGAAGCATGATGCCTATTTGTTTGTCGATCTTTGATTATTTTACGATTTTTTATCTTGGGTGGCATGTCTTTTAGCTTCTCGAGGATTTCTTGTACTAGATAGGTGAGAATGCAGCATGTTCACTCATTTTTTGTCTATGGATTGTTTCTTATTCACAATATGACTCGTCTTAAGACATGGTTGTCTAAAATCATCAAGGACCTATGAGTCTAGTGTGGATGAGAGCATTCCTTGTCTGATAGTGTCCTCCATGCAATAAGTATTCAGGTCATCTAAGGTCCTTATACCTAGATGCTTATACTTCACTACTAAATAAAAATGCAAACAGTATTTAGGTCTCTAGACGTTCATGTTATCTAGACGCTTATACTAATTTGTGACATAATAAGCTTTATGATGATAAAGCACTATGTAAAGCACAAGAAGCTTCATCACTGCCATTTCCTTCATATCTCTTTTTCATCCATCATTTCTTCCATCATCCATCTCCTTCATCATTTCATTTTCTTTATACTCCTTATCTCAAAGGGTAATTAATTAGTTTATCCAACTGATATTGGATTTTTAATCCAAATATCAAATCAATCAACTTGCTTTTTAGCATGGGACTCCAATGCTCCATGATCACTCTTGTTTTGTGCTAGTATCAATCTTAATCAACTTAATCAGCTTATCAACCTGGCTATACCGCGCATTTCCATCAATTGTTTAGTTATGCCTACTAGTTGTGCATTTCCATCAAATGTACATCTTCGCTTATTAGTTGTGCATTTCCATCAAATGTACATCTTCGCTTATTAGTTGTGCATTTCCATCAAATGTGTATCTCTGCTTAATCACTTGTGCAATATGAATTATCAAAATTTTCTTTGTGATCTATCGAGAGATTAATCTTATCACAACTTGTTCGATCAATCTCTTGAGGGGGCATATCATCCTTATCATCATCCTTACCAGGATGTCCCTCAGGCATGTATTAGTTAATCAATTCTTTTTCAATGAAACAACGCGATAGGCTACATTGTCTCAAAGAGGGGCAAAATGTAGACACTCAAATTTTTTCCTCACAATCGTCCTATTTTTTATCTATTAATTAAATGGATATTATCATCTATTTAATTAATTCATTTAATACTTTCCTCTATTTTCATTAATTCATTTAAATCATTAACATATTATAAGAATTTATAAGCATTTATTCATTTCTTTATATTATAAGCATTTATCCATTTCATATTACTCTATTCACATTATTATTAAATTATATGTACATTCAATTCATTAAATCATTAAATCATTTAATCTTTATCCATTTACATATTTCATTAAATCATTTAAATACATAAATCCATTAAATCATCCATTAATTCGCAAATCTACTTTATTGGAAAATTCTAAACCTCCACCCTATCATAAATCTTCATATTTATCTCTCATTTCAATCAATTTCATTTGATTAAACAATATGGGATAATTGTCAATTTCTCCACTTCACTCTTTTAATCCCACATCTCTCCCACAACATGAATCCACTATGTGAGGACATCTATATAAACCCTCTCTTCTCACCAAAAAGAACATTGAATTTTGATCATACAATCCTTTCTTTCATTCATCATAGCTTCTTGTTGCACTTGTGCTTGTAAAAATATGAGAGCACCAAATGCATAAATTAAGATCTTGATGATAGAGGACAATGGAGTTGGTTTTGAATGCATGTGTTTTGGGTTTTGCATGGTTTACATTTTTGCATTTGTGTTCATTTAGAAAAGCTTCATTGATGTAAGATTGAAAATGTTCTGAATCTGTTTATAGTTTCAATTAGTTTTTCATTTTCAGCATATACACCACCTATTCTTGACAAAACCACGATTGAACCAAAAGCCCTTACAAATATCCAAGAGCAGCCTATGACAAATCCTCCTACAATTTCCTATAAGAGACCACAAGACAATCAAAACAATCCCGTTGTGCCTCCTAAAGTTAGACAAGTTTACAAAGCTAAAGAGAAAGTGGTTGAACAACCTCCCATGGTTCCTTTCATTCCTCCCCTAAGGGAAGAAAAGAAACCTATATTTGACAAACCCATTCCTACACATTCCCAAATTGAAAAAAAAATGAAAAGAAATCAAAATGCTAGAGAGCGTAAGCCTAGATGTCGTGCTATTGCTCATATGTTACAAACTAAAGAAGAAAAGAGTAACATAGAAAATCGAAATCTAAACTTACCCTAAGAAATGCATGATGATTCTACACCTTCACTGCAACATAAACAAGAACCTTCCAGAGACATTATCATTCGACCTCCTGTTGTGATTAATTTAGATGATGATATTGATATTGCAAAGATTGATGAACAAGTGCATAATGAGTTGAATTCATTGTTCTCCTCTTCCATGATCTTAAATGACAATTCTACTAATAGCAATGTTGAACTTGGTGTGTGTCCTAGTTCAGCACTTGATGTTGTCCCTTTGGCTAGTTTCCTGCCTTCCGTAGATATTGATCGATATTGGGATGCGGTGACCTACTATAGGTTGACTCGCATGTGTCATAGTAGTCTTTTGCTTTGTTTTCTTTTTCATGTTTCTTTATGTGATTGCATGTGCATAATGTGATCCCCCGTAATGTTTCATTTGATGTATTTCTCTCTTTTTATGCATTCCTCTATTTTTACCTATATTCTTCTCTATGGCGTAAAGATTTTACCTTTTTCACTTGTCTTGTGTTTTCCTTTTGGGGATGACACAAGGCATCGAGACATTTAGGTATCTTCCATGTTGACCCAAATGCTTTTTCTTTTTTTTTCACTCTTTATGTGTCATTCTTCTCGTTCTATGAGTATTGGGAATGATGATGTTTCCAAGCTTTATAACAACATTGTAGAAAATATATATTGACCCCGAATCCATAGATCCCTTATGTATTTTTGGGGGAAACCCCTCCCTCCTTTTCATGTCGTAGCTTCATTTCAGAAATATATGACTTGGCATAGGGCTTTCTGAGGAAGATCTCATGTCTTAGGATTGAACATTGGCTACTTTAAAGCAATTTCTCACAACAATGGTGTTAGCAGCCACTTTAAAGTGGGGGAATACATTGATAATATATTTTGACATTTTTCATGTTTCATGGTGTGATTTTCTTATTTCTTGTGATGTGTCCTTTTCTTGGTGGTTTCATTGGGTTTGATGTCCTCCAAGAGTGCAATATTTCACGACTTTCCACTTAGTGGTAATAAGACGCACTGCATTCCCTAAGTTGTGAATCTTTTACTCTTGACTTGTCCTCTCTTGGATACATTAGGCATGATGTTCCCTAAGAAGAAGGCCTTACATGAACTAAGCAAATTCTTGTTGAAAAAATACTTTACCAACATTATTGTTCATAAGTGTTTAGCATAACGCAGCTTGCTAACCTTGTGAAGCTCGAACCCTAAATTCAAGGCCACCTAGTATATTAACACACTTTGCTTGATTGTAGATCCTTGCCTTGTTCATAGATGCTTAGCATAATGTAGCTTGTTAAGCCTTATGGAGCTCTAAACCCAATTCAAGGCCACCTAGCATAACACACCTTGCTTGCTTGTGGAGCATTTCCTTATTCATAGGTTCTTAGCATAATGCAGCTTGTTAAGCACTGTGGAGCACAAAACATTGTCTTGTGGTGCCTTATTGAAGTTGTCGGGAGGATAGCTTTGATATGGTATGGGAGCCTAATATGATTCTCTCATTTTCCACCCTTTGGGAGACTCACCTAGTGGACAACCTAAAGTTTTTCTACCTCAAAGTGAGCACAAAATAGAGTCTTAGATGTGTTCCTCACCAATCGGATAGTCTAGGCTTGATCTTCCTAGCGTTTGATGTTGTATGATTGTGTATATTTGTCATTGTTGCATACATAAGTGTATTGAATGTCTAATTTAGTGTGAGTTTGACATGGGATCATCCTCTCACTAAAGTGGGGGAAAAATATAGTGTAGGAAAAGTATCCCTTTTTCACACTTAATTTAGGAATAATTATTAATAATGAACCTAAAATATTCCTCAATTTAGTATAATAATATGTTTTACACATTCACATTAAGTTTAGTGCCCTTTTAAATGAAATGGATTTAATTGTGCCTTGTTTTTTTATGTTTTAAGGTGTACCTTTACACTTTCACATTAATCTAGGGCTTTATTAATTAATTGAGGTTAATTATGCCTTAATTGGCCCCTTTAATTCAAATCCAAGCCTAATTAATTACATCTTATGAGGGATAAAACCCGACATTCATAAATTCCATAACATGTAATGTTTAACATTGAGCAATGTGTGTCCTAGGTAAGCGGCCTAAGACCCATTCTCCATAAGGTGAATGGGTCCTCATTTAGACCTAGGACCCCCCTTTAAAATATATTTTTGGCAATATTTTAATGATTTTGAATCCACAATTCAATGTATGCTTGTGATATTTGAATTTCAGGAATTAATGTTAAGATATTTATACATAAGAGGTCATTTTACTATGTTTCATCTAAGCAATTTTCATGAGTATTATTAGAGCATCCAAGATCATTTTCAAGGCATTCAAGGGTAGAATTATTGAAGATTATTACAGCAATCAAGATTCCTTTCATCATGTTAAGGTCATATTGCATCATGCATGTTGTTTGAACTAATGTGATGATGTAGTGTTTAAGATCTATTCAAGTATTCAAGGAATTATTTCAAGACAAGTTTCATGATCAAGATCCACATCCATTGAGGCCAATTCATGCAAGTTGCAAATCTACAATCCAAGGTTTTATCTAAGGTTTGGTGAGTAGTAATATAGTGTTGTTCATTCATCATTCCTTCATGATTCATTATTTTATTTCAAGGTTTAATTACCAAAACGAGGTTTGACTAAGGCAAACCCCCATTCACCTAACAAACAGTATTTTTCTTTTTGATGTGTGAATGCAGATTTTAGGTGAAAGATCCTTTGAAGAGAAAAATTGAAGAAAGTTGCAAATTTGTCATTCCACAAAAACTCTTCTACAGAATTTATTTCCAGTTGTCTGATAGTGAAAATCAAGAATCTGGGAGTGCAAACACAACAAAAGAGAACCCAAAAACAAATTTTAGAGAACCATAGCCAAACCCATTCACCATAGGGGAAATGAGTCCTCAATGAGCTTCAAAAGGTGACTTTTGGTGAAAGGTACACATTATTTTCCTCTTTCCAGATCTTCCTTCTAAGTGTTTTTTTTGTCATATTTTATTACTATCTGAAGAGCCTAGTTTTTGGTCTAGTTTTGGGTAGAATCTATAGTCAATTTGCTCATAGATGTCATGGAATTTAATGCTTAAGTGTTGGTATTGGCATAATATTTCCCTCAAACCATTGACATTTGATATTATCCTATCTCTGAAAGCTTTAATGATATTTGGCATAATATGTGGGTTATCTATATTGATTTTGCATGTGATTAATGAATGTTTCTTAGAGTGGTTATAGATGTGCAGTTATTATGCATACTAACCTTGACATGCAGATTTAATACGCCAAGTTGAGAAAGATACCACCAGTTGGGCATGCACCATAACGTCCAGCTGAGAAATCGCTCCAAGTCAAAGGAAGTCAGCAGCAAAGATTCTTCATGCAACTGAACGTAACCACCTTGTAGTGGACCTTAATGATCAAGCATGCATGGGCATTCTCGTTGTGCTGGATTTGTGCTTGAATTACATGTCTGACCAGATTCCATGCATGTGTAACCGCCATCGCTCCACTTTCCCCCGTTTTCCCCAAATGGTATCCTCCCAGTCATGGAGTTGACTCCCTTGTTTAGCTATAGTATAAATAATGATTTGATTCTCCTTCAAGAGGTTGCACAATTTGACATTGTACTCTCATTCTCGAGTTTTAGCAATACAAATACATTACTCCTTCTATGCATGATTTACAGTGAATAAAATAAAATTATGAGTTCAAGCATCTGAGTTCTTGTTAGTTTAGAGGATACTTATCCAAGGGGGACCACTTGGTGAGTAATCTGTAATCTTAGTTTAACATTAGTTTAGTATTACTTTATGTTTAGTACTTAGTTAGAAATTTGGCATCGACTATTCCTATAGCCACTAGAATTCCATTCTGTGATTGTTCTTGCCAAAGTAGATAGAGTAGTCTCTTGTTTGTCACTCATATTTTCATTCTTGCTTTGTATTTCAATTTAGCATAGTTGTTGGTTGATGTTCAACATTTGTTTTATTTCCTTTTAAGAAATTTACTTTCAGTATTGTGTTTCTTAGTTGTAGAATGCAAGGACTACTTGAGCCCCTAATGCACATACTGTGCTGGCACATTTCAAGTTCACGTCCCTGGGTTGACAAGTTAAATGCACCTTCATGATGACTGAATAGCTATTCAGGTTAGATGTCTAGTCTCTGAATCATGGTTGTAAAGGCTTAGTTATGAAATCATTGTAGGAGGCCAACACTATCCATCATTTGCATTTTATAGCTTGCATTTTGGAGCTTGTTTGATGGTTTTAATCTCTCTCCCCAAAGTGTTATTTAGCTTATACCCCTATCCTTGCATAGAGAGGAAATTTTGTGATTCATACCTTGATTTGACTCACCTTTTGGTTGTTATTCATCTCATTGTTTGGATCTCATTTTATTGAATGAAATTAGAGAAATAAGTCCTTTGTTATCAATTCATTGTAGTGAACCCCCCTTTTACAACCAAACCCTATTTTTTGATGTTTCAATTTCTATCATTCATTGTTGCTAATTTGTTTAAGGGTTTTTGGTTTGGTTAAGAAGTTTTCATTGTGTAGAAGACCTTAAGATCCAGAGTGGTTTAAGTTTTTGGATATATTGATTCACCCCCCCTCTCAGTATCTAGTGTGTTCAACACAAGGGTCATGTACTATTAATCTTTAATAGAGAAAATTTGTACCCCTAGGAAAATTCCCCATTTCATCACCCCCTACCTTAGAAAATGTAAATTTGATGATTTTATTCCACCGCCGCCACCTTGCTTCATCCACCTGGCCATCTTTTTGCATTGGTGGAGGAATCTCTATCAAGGACAGATGCGCATTTTACGGACATTTGTGCACCACGTTGTCGTCCTGTGGGATTCTTGCATCTGGAATCCATATAGGAATTACATTTCTCCATTGGTGGTGAAGTGTAACGTCTCCTACCTCCTTAACCCATGAAAAATGGGTCTTTTGCCTCCCTTTTTCAATTCAAATGATCCAATTCTTCATTCATTCACTCTCCTCCAATCTCAAGCTTCTCCTTGATCTCATTCATTCTCTACACACTCTTAGCTCCATTATTTCACTCTCAATCTTTTGTCTTCTTGGTTACAAGTTGTTTTTCTTGGCTTCTACACCATGTTTGTTGTGACAATGTTGTTGTTGGAGGATTCACAAGCTTTCTCCTTCCATTAATTTCCTTGAGTGCTCGTAGGTATGAAGGTGATATTGTCCATTTCTATTTTCTCTTTGCATCATTTTGTTTACTACGTAGCATACTTTATGTTGGTGCTTTCTCTTAGTACCACCACTTCCTTTCTATCTCTTTATCATTTTTTGTACTTCATGGCTATCTAGTTGTCCATGGAGGTGGGAATACCTAAGCAGGGGACTGACTGAGGTAGTCTTCTAAACACAACTCTAACATTTTTCCATCTCTATGTGTGCAGGTGCATGTGAGTGGAACAACTTGAAGATTCAATTCGCGAGTGGAGAGGTCTAATTCATCACCCTCTCTTTGTTTATTCTAGCATAATTTAGTTACAACATTCCTCTTGTTACACTTTTATTTTTATGCTTTTTAGTATTTTGTCATAGCATAAAACATCTAGCCTTCAAACAATTAGTAGGCTTTCTCATGTTTCAGTTTTCTTTATAGACCTTTTTGTTTATATGGATTCTAGTGTGTCCCTAAGACACCAACGTGTCGCTCTAGAGTTCGAGGCCTGCGTTGTAGTCCTCAGATAGTGAGTTGTCTGGGTAGTAGACCAAACCTTGGAAACTAGCTCTTCTGACCCTATGAATATCCAATTTCAGGAAAAGGAAAGTGACAGGCCATATGTCCTTCCTTTTCGGCCTCACTACCTTGTCCCTTTTAATTTGCTTAGCAAACCTAAGGTAGTTTAGGGTAGCCTATTTCTTAGGAATCTCCTATGACCTATAGTCCTAAGGTGGCGGGTCCCCCCTTCTCTACATTTTGGTGAACCTAACATGAACCTCTTAAATCCGTTTCTTTGTTCTAATACTTCTTCTCTCGTGTATGAGGTGTGTTACATACTTGTGCATTGCAAAGCTTTATGAGCTTTATGACTTAGTCTAAAACCTCTAGGCACGTTGTTAGAAGAAGCATGTGACATTCAGAGATGGATTTTACAAAGGTCACCACAGCTCCCACTTTTGATGAGGTAGTTTCAAGGATGGACACAAATTTCTTTGGAGATACCATGCATGCTCCTACCCCTCCCATCTATCCTACCATCTCATCTATGGAGGAGATGAAGCTCTCGTGATTCCTATAGAGAAAATCCTTTCCATAGATCGAAGGCTTCTAGAATTTGAGAACTATTTGGGGAGAGAAAATATCATAGCTAGGGCTGATAGGGTGGTTAATGAGATAATACATATGTTGGATAAGGACCAGGTAGGTCTGGAATTTCTTTGGGTCCTTACCGACATAATGGAAAATCATGTCCCATCATAAAACCCTAGATCAAGTTTTGTCCAAGGAACTGGGCCTAAGACTATTGAGAGACAAATATAAGTCTTGATTCCTAAGGTGTTGGTAAACATGGCTAAAATAGGCCCTTCCATCTCCACTCCTGAAGTTCCCCCCAACATCAAAGTAAACAAGGTACCTTTGGGATTTAGCTCTGCCACTCCTAATGCTCCCATCTGTAATCCTAGGGTCAATGTTAGCTTGGGTGGTGGGGCCTCTACTGGAATGGGGGCTAGTGGGTCTGGTAAAACTGGTAGTTCTGGTGGTGGTTCAACATATCCTGTCTCATTGTTTGATCCTGTCCACTACCTTGGGGTAGGAGGAACAATCATCGAAGTCACTACAAACCGAGGAACCTCAAGTGGGATATTACTAAGGGATAACTCGGCTATATGATTAGCTTTAAACTTTTTATATGACATGAAAAAAAATTCCTCATGAGGTTTAACAAGTTCAACTAGTTGAGGCCAAAAAAATCTAGTAAAAATTTTCCATGAGAGGCTAAAGGTTGAAATCCACTATGGTAAATAGTATATATTTGTTCTTCATATAGAAACTTAAGTAATTTGTGAATAACCAATGGGATTGCATTCATGGATCTTAGACTGGAAGACATAACTTCACATGAAATTGGTCCAACATTAGAATTATGGTAATGAAACATCTAATTATTTAGGTCCAACTTTGACTGGGAGAGTTATCAAACCAATCGTAGGGCGAACAAAACCATCATGAGCCTTTCAATGCCATGCGTTTGATTTTTCATAATCATCCTTATAAAGTTCATGTACTTATAATAATTCTTCGATGATCACATTCACTACACACACGAGCTCAATGAGTATCCCCCTTATGGGTTTATCATTGATTTTGCCAGTGATATAAAGAGGACCATCGGGTGTACTTATAGATGCATCAATATGTGTAAAAGCAATGTTAGGAAAAAAATTGGTTCAAACTTCACGAGGTTGAAATTTAACTTTGTTTACACAATTGGATATATCATTATCATCTTCTTCATTATCACTATACTAAAATAAGTTTGTTGACTGACTTGGCAATGGGTTTGTAAATATTTGCAAGTTTTGATTAGGTGGTGAAACCAATTTGTTTCCTTTGTCATTAACACCAACCAATTAGATTTAATTGGAGTCGATGAGGTATTGCACTTGGTGCTTAAGATGCATAAAACTTGTTAGTATCTGTGAAATTTTTAATAAGTTTTAGGGTGTTTAGTATTATCCCTTTATGCTCTCCTTCATTTTTGGCTGGTTTAAGAATTTGGTTATTACATCTTGCTTTCCTTTCCCTCTGGTTTTTTGTATTTCCCCCTTTTACAATTTATAGTCAAAAACCCATTTGTGAAATCCTAAAATTGACTAAGTTCTCATTGGAACTTTACAAGCTTTTGAGAACATTTTCAGGTTCCGATGTGGTTCTTAGAACCATTTTGGGCCCTGATGCGGTTATCACAACCTTATAAAGCTCCAATGATGGTTTTCTATTTCTTAACTTGCATGGTTTCTTAAGTTTTTTTGGCTTTTAATTTGGTTTTGATAAGCCTTTTCAGGCTCTAACATGGTTTTGAAAACCACATCAGGCCTCAATAATGGTTTAGAAACCGACTTTCTCAACTGAAGTTTAAAGTTTTAAACTTTTAATTTTCAGTGTGCATAGTGTTTGTGTCGAGCATCTAAAAGGTTTTGAGAACCTTGTCAGACATAACATGGTTTTCAAAACCATGATGGACCTGGAAAAGGGTTTTGAAACCTTCCTTTTTGGAAATTTCCTTAAATTTTTTAACTTTAAAGTTTAAAGTGAAGGTTTTTTGGCAGGTGTTCGCAAGGTTTCGAAACCCTTGTTGAACTTTGGCGTGGTTTTCACAACCATGTTAAGCTCTGACAAGGGTTTCAAAATCCCCTTTGGGACCCAACAAGCTTCCTTTTCCCCTTCTTCTCTCTTCCTTCTTCCTTTCTACTTTTTTGCTCCTTTGTCTTTTCAGGGATTCAAACCCCAATTGGATTTTTGGATCAAAGGTCAAAAATTTGGATCCAATTTTTGTTCCAGAGCCCAACCTTCTTCCTTATTAGAACGTCGAACCTTTTTCCTACTTTTAGACTTTTGGCCTAATAGTCCAAATTTGATTCATGTTTCTACCCCTTCCCTTCTATCCTTTTTTTCATGTATCCCGTCAGGTTTTCAAAACACGATTGGACTCTAGGACCCTCTACGCACGATTTTCATTTTTTCACCATTAATTCCTCAACAACTTTCTCAACCACCAGATTTTTTTTTGGGCTACAGGGATGATCTTAGATGCATTTCTCAATATTTTCAATTGGGACAAGATGGTGCCCATGCTTCTTTATGATTTGCAGGACTCCTTTATGTCAAAGGTCAAGTCTTGGTCGTGATTTGATATAGATTTTATGGGGGATTTTGTTCCTAATTTTTGTACTCACTATTGTGGAGGCATGGTGTGTGTGTGGGGACCTATGTGGCATGATTCTTCTCATATTTTGATGTCCATATGTCTGACGTATTTAATTTTCTAGGGTTTCAGGCCATGTCCTTGACCCTTCTTCTTTCACAACTTGCAAAAGTATAAATTGCACTTTTTACTCATTCTAAGGGTTGGATATTTTTGTTCAGACCTTGTTCCAGAGAGAACCAATTGCAAAACCAACAAAGGATAGATATTCACAGAAAATCCTAGGTTTCAATATTCAATTCTAGGTATAGATATTTTCGTATTGTAATGTTTTGGGTTTGATCCCAATTTTGTGATAACTTTTGCAAACTTGAAGAGTAAATGATTAAAGGAAGAATCAACCTTAGTAGAGTGTCTCCTCATGTATGATGTGTATCTTTTGATGTATAATTGATTAATTTTTTAGCCTGAAGTTTGTAAAATCTGTGCAAAGATTTTGCATAGTATCTTTTCAATATAATAAAGGAAATGTGTGGCTATTCTTGAGGATTACTAAGCAGACTCTCTTAATATTTTGTAACCATCTATTGTCTTTCTAAGTGCATGTGTAGATCCTAGCTTGACTATGCATTTCAAAGGCGTAGTCTTTTATAGTTACTTGATTAAGTCATCACCTTGTTTCAGTCATTGCATCTATGGTTAAACCTAGAGACTCTATAGCCCAATGGATAAAGGCACGGGTATGTAATTGGTCTTCTCTCCTATCATCTTGAACTCACTCCAAACACATCAAATCAAAAAGAAAACCTTTAAATTTTTACTTTATACATGTTTTACTATCATTTCTAAATGAATACAATAATACAAGGTTATATATCATAAACTCATTCTCAAACACTAATATGATAGGTTATTTGTTAGTAATATGCTCAACCTTACTTTTCCAAGCTAGCACATAGGTATATTGTGACACCAGTATTGGGATACACTATGCAACTTGGGAAAAATATTTAATATTGAAAAAAATTATTGTTAAAATTAAACATTTGGTTCAATTATTTTGTGCACTCATGGTTTTGGGACACATTGTTTTACTTAAGTTACCACTCAATCATTTTGTATGAGCTTGAATCTATAAAAGAAAGCACATGTTTAGTGGTTGATTTTGGCTAGTTGTTTGCTTCACTTGGTTGTTACTTGTATTGAGCTCTCTTGTAGAATGAATATGTGAAGCATGGCATAGGATGTGTAGTTACATGCTTGGACACATAGAGGATGCATTAGAGGAGCTTGATGTTTTAGAAGTATTCATGGAGACTAAATGCAAGTGTATTTTAATGTTTCATTGTTGAAATAATACATTGAGTCTGGATGCTTTTAGAGGCTAGATTTTCCCTCTTAAGAGTTTTCTTAAGGTATATCTTATGTAATCTTATTTTATATCTTTGATATTTGCATTATAGTTATTATGTAAGCTTGTATGCATATTTTCCTCTCATAACTTTATATAGGAAATGTTTGATCAACCTAACAATTTCCTAACACTCAGTAGGAATGAATTTTCTATAATCCATTATTTTAGTATAGATCACTTTTAGATTCAACTATATCATCAACATTTTAGATTGTGCTTAATGATCCATCATTCATCCTCACCACCTCCATTTAGACTAGTCCTCATGCAACAGATTATTAGGGTTTGAGCTCTCAAAAGTATTTGTTGTCTCTATATTTAAGGCTTTTCTATACACCAAGTGGTGACACCTAATCTATCTATCGGTACCTATGGTGACCATTATTTGCACTAGGGTGGTGATTATTGAGGAATGAATGAGACTTCTATATATACATTATTAAACTTAGAATACTCATTTATAGTTGTCAATACAAATTGTATCCTCACTAATATTCCCCTACCAATAAAAAGACTAAACACAACAAATTTTAAGTTGAACTTTCACATAAGAATGTGAGTGATGTAAATACACAAAAATATATTTCAAAAAAAAAAATTAATAATTTTTTTTTAGATATTACAAAATTAAACCTCTTAATTAATAGACTCACCCACTAAAATAACTTCTATTATATTAATGTTCTAGACTAACTTCCTTTTTATTCTTCACTTGCTTCTTTATATTCTCCTTACCATGCAACTATAGACTTGAAATAATCTCTCTCCATCTTCACTTAATTTCAACTTTTTAAACAATAGACATTTATGACCTTGAAAATTGCATTCATGACTTTTAACAAAATTTCACATGGATATTAGTAAAAAACGACATTGACATTAACCACACGTATAAAGTCTTATTTTGGATCCCTTATTTGCATGAACATACAACACGTGAAAGGAATATCACCACAATTTAACAAAAAAAAGTGTAAAATAATCCAAATATATATCAAGTGGTAGAGTTACATAACATGTGACTTGTATGAAAAAATGGAAAAGATGTCAAGAGGTCCCAAAAGAGGTTTCTAGGTTTCTTGACTTTTAGAACCCCTATGGTTGGTATATAGCTTAATATGTCATTTTCATTTTATGTGCCAATTTTTTTTAATGAAATAGATCTATTGGTTGATAAGACTTATTAACTGAAAAAAAAATTATAAAAAAAATTGATCGTTAATAAATTATGTTTGAATAATTGAATGAAGTAATTTCATTTCAATTTATCATCATTAAAAAGTTTATGTAGTTTTTATATATTTAGTATTTTTTTTATCAAACTAAAGAAGAAATTTTCAAATGTTGTATTCTTTGTTTATGTTATTATAGGACATATGTTGAAACATCAATGAAGAAGAAGCCACCTCAACATCTTCTATGTAGGTAAAAATAGGAAGCCTCTCAACAACCTATAAGATTTCCTCCTTGCATAATCTAAAGGATAATAACAAGCCTTTTGTTGTTCAATATATCTATTGTACCTTGTCATTCCCAAATTTATAAATCCTAGAAGAATAGATACATCTTGTAGAATTTGAGATACTATGAATTGAATTTATATTGTTTTGAAAATTGAAATATTATGGTATCTTTATAAATGTATCTAAAATGTAATGTTTAATGAATAATGCACACACGCATGCGCATGTGTGCACGCACACACGCATGCGCATGTGTGCACGCACACACGCATGCGCATGTGTGCACGCACACACACAAAGATATGAATCACAAATTAGGAATATAGTTTAGACTTGTAATTACCATATAAAAGACTCAATTATTGTCTTTTGATTAGCAAAGGTACCTAGATTAAGAATTTTGGGATTTTTTTCTATCTCGAAACTAGTGTTATCAGTTCAACACCACAGATTACTTTATAAAAACATAACAATTTAATAACATTGTTTAAGCACATGCAAGAAGTATTGATGGTCAAATAAGCATATGCAAGAAGTATTGATGGTCAAATTGACACATGCAACACAGGTAGAGTGAACATCATCCCACCTCTCCTAAAAAGAAAACAATCTATTGATTTTGTCACCTCCAAGGTCTCAGGAGTTGGATCACAACCATGTTGGATGAATTGAGCAATCAATGTGGCTAATTTATTTAAGGGGGTTGTGTTTGTTCTATCATTTTGATCAATCTAGATTAATATTTAACAAGTTTTTGCTTCAACTAAATTTATTTTTTGTTAGCTTAAATATGCTTGATAAATTCTTAATCTAATCCTATTCTAATCATTTTTTAAAAATTAACAAAAGAGAACTAAATTTATGATAATTACACTAAAGATAGTAAATTTCACATTCTAAGTTCAATCATTTATGATAAAAACTTGGGAAATTTCAATAGCCCATAACATTATTATTGGTTTAGCTCAATCATTTGTACTATATATGCAAGATTCTAAGAATATTTATGAGAGACAAAAATAAATACATAAAATTATTGTATTTCACATGTAATCTTAATGTATTATTTTTATAGCTCATTCAAATGGATTTTATCATTAATGATTCATAATAATTTCTTAAACAATCAGCATGTGAAGAATGAAATATGATAATCCACCACTAAAGAGAATAAAATCTTGAAAAAGCTAAAATGTATTCATTGATTTGTATAATTTATAAAAATTACAACAAGATAGCTACAATAAAATTTGATCTTCTCCTTTAAAATTTTATCTCTAGCTGATGATTGTTGTAGCTAAAATAGTGTCTAAGATAGCAATTTATTAATAAATAAGGAATGGCAGTCAAATATTTAGAGGAGATCAAAACCTAAGGACCTAAGTTTGAAGTCCATATTGAAGTCCTATCTTCATCTCATAAAAATTTTGGCAAATGATTTTAAATTATTTGAGGTTTATGTCATGGGAAAGAAACGAATTTGGAACCAAGTCCCAAGTTTGAACAAAATTTTCAACTTCGAATAATTTGTCACGTTATGCACAATTTTTAGGTCACGTAGAGGAAATAGAACTTGGGAACAAGTTCCAAGCTTAAACAAAAGTGTGAAGCCCAAAGCAAATTTAAAGATTTCATGTTCTTTTGGTGGGTTTCAATAACTGGGTGGATTTTGGAACTTGGAACCTAAGGGTTTTGGTCTCTATGGAGGTCTAAAATTTGAACCTCTAGAAAGTATTTTGTATTAATGCGGGTTTCAAGATGCAAGGACTTAGAACATTGGATTTTCATGTAAAGTATGAGATTCTCTGAAGATCTAGAGTCCCAACCCAATAAAGGTCATGAAATCATAAGCTCTAAAAGGACTTTAGGAACATGGACTCGTCAAATTCATAAATTATTTTTAAATTTTTAACCAAGGCATGAAGGCCAACTATGAACAAGCATTTATTTTATTTTTTAAACCCTATAAAACTATAAAAACAATCCAAAAAAAAAAAAATCTAACCTTTAATATATGAAAAAATTAAAAATGAGTTATAAATCAACAAATCATAATAGAAAATAAAATAAAACCAAAGAAAATTGGTAAATGAATGAGAAAAGACTAAAACCAAACAAGGAGATAAAGAAACCAATGTATATAAATGACTTCATGAGGATGAACACAAAAATATATGGTTTCATGAACTTCATGAATCCTTGAGCTTAAATTCAAGCAAGAAATGCAATAAAATCCATCAAACTCACTAAAGATTGCAAAGAGGCACTATTTCTTGGTCATTCTAGGTTCAAAATCACAACTCTTGAAAACAAAGTGAGAGAAATGGGGAAAAACTTGAATATAAAGGAAAACTCGAATATAAAGGACATATATGCCCTCACACACTCACAATTAATATCTAAGGTCACTTAAGGATTTGGGTTCAAAAACGAACTAAGGCCCTGGAACCAAGTTTAATAGTTCCAATGTTTCTCAAATTTTTGAAATCTTGACATGCAAAAGTAAAAAATATAGAGATACAAAAAACATTAAGTAGGAGAAGAGAAGCAGATAGAACTTATAACCAAGAACCAAGTTCCAAATTTCATAAACCTCATGAAAATTTGAACACTTGGTTTAGCCATGGTTGAATGTCAACATGATTTTTGTCGAACCTCCTCTTGAATTAGTTCATCCTAAATTTATTGAAAGCAAAGTAGACTCTATTGAAGTTCCTCTACATGCTTTCTCTTTGGAGGAAGCACTAGAAGAATTCTTAGGTGCCTACTCTCACTTACCTTCTTATCACCATAAACGATGATTCCCATATCGCTTGAATAAACAAGCATGCTTTGGAGAATCCCTTATGAGTATCGATGAGAAGGCCCCTTTAGATTGTGCTTAATGATCCATCATTCATCCTCACCACCTCCATATAGATTAGTCCTCATGCAATAGATTATTAGGGTTTGAGTTCTGAAAAGTAATTGTTGTCTCTATATTTAAGGCTTTTCTATACACCAAGTGGTGACACCTAATCTATCTATTGGTACCTATGATGATCATTATTTGCACTAGGGTGGTGATTATTGAGGAATGAATGAGACTTCTATATATACATTATTAAACTTAGAATACTCGTTTATAGTTGACAGTACAGATTGTATCCCCACTAATGTTTCCCTACCAATAAAAAGACTAAACGCAACAAATTTTAAGTTGAACTTTCACATAAGAATTTGAGTGATGTAAATATACAAAAATATATTTCACAAAAAATCTTTTTAATAAATTTTTTTTAGATATTACAAAATTAAACCTCTTAATTAATAGACTCGCCCATTAAAATAACTTCTATCATATTAATGTTCTAGACTAACCTCTTTTTTTTCTTCATTTTCTTCTTTATATTATCCTTACCATGCAACTCTAGACTTGGAATAATCTATCTTTCATCTTCACTTAATTTCAATTTTTTAAACAATAGACATCTACGACCTTGAAAATTGCATTCATAACTTTTAACAAAATTTCACATGGATATTAGTAAAAAACGACATTGACATTAACCACACGTATAAAGTCTTATTTTGGATCCCTTATTTGCATGAACATGCAACACGTGATAGGAATATCAGCACAAGAAAACAAAAAAAGTGAAATAATTCAAATATATATCAAGTGGTAGAGTTACATAACATGTGACTTGTATGAAAAAATGGAAAAGATGTCAAGAGGCCCCAAAAGAGGTTTCTAGGTTTCTTGACTTTTAGAAGCCCTATGGTTGGTATATAGCTTAATATGTCATTTTCATTTTATGTGCCAATTTTTTTTAATGAAATAGATCTATTGGTTGATAAGACTTATTAACTCAAAAAATCATAAAAAGAATTGATCGTTAATAAATTATGTTTGAATAATTGAACGAAGTAATTTCATTTCAATTTATCATCATTAAAAAGTTTATGTAGTTTTTATATATTTAGTATGTTTTTTATCAAATCAAATAAGAAATTTTCAAATGTTGTATTCTTTGTTTATGTTATTATAGGACATATGTTGAAACATCAATGAAGAAGAAGCCACCTCAACATCTTCTATGCAGGTAAAAATAGGAAGCCTATCAACAACCTATAAGAGTTCCTCCTTGCATAATCTAAAGGATAATAACAAACCTTTTGTTGTTGAATATATCTATTGTACCTTGTCATTCCCAAATTTATAAATCCTAGAAGAATAGATACATCTTGTAGAATTTGAGATACTATGAATTGAATAGTGCATGCACGTGTGTGTGCGCACACACACACACACAGAGATATGAATCACAAATTAGGAATATAGTTTAGACTTGTAATTACCATATAAAAGACTCGATGATCGTCTTTTGACTAACAAAGGTACCTAGATTAAGAATTTTGAGATTTTTTTCAATCTCAAGACCGGTGTTATTAGTTCAACACCACATAGATTACTTTATAAAAACATAACAATTTAATAACGTTGTTTAAGCACATGCAAGAAGTATTGATGGTAAAATTGACACATGCAACACAATTAGAGTTAAAATCATCCCACCTCTCCTAAAAAGAAAACAATCTATTGATTTTGTCACCTCCAAGGTCTCAGGAGTTGGATCACAACCATGTTGGATGAATTGAGCAATCAATGTGGTTAATTTATTTAAGGGGGTTGTGTTTGTTCTATCATTTTGATCAATCTAAATTAATATTTAACAAGTTTTTGCTTCAACTAAATTTATTTTTTGTTAGCTTAAATATGCTTGATAAATTCTTAATCTAATCCTATTCTAATCATTTACAAAAAAATTAACAAAATAGAACTAAATTTATGATAATTACACTAAAGATAGTAAATTTCATATTCTAAGTTCAATCATTTATGATAAAAACTTGAGAAATTTCAATAGCCCATAATATTATTATTAGTTTAGCCCAATCATTTGTACTATAGATGCAAGATTCTAAGAATATTTATATGAGAGACAAAATAATAAATACATAAAAATATTTATCACATGTAATATCAATGTATTATTTTTATAGCTCATTCAAACGGATCTTATCATTAATGATTCATAATATTTTCTTAAACAATTAGCATGTGAAGAATGAAATATGATAATCCACCACTAAAGAGAATAAAATCTTGAAAAAGCTAAAATGTGTTCATTAATTTGTATATAATTTATAAAAATTCCAACAAGATAGCTACAATAAAATTTTATCTTCTCCTTTAAAATTTTATCTCTAACTAATGATTGTTGTAACTAAAATAGTATCTAAGACAACAATATATTAATATATAAGGAATGGCGGTCAAATATTTAGAGGAGATCAAAACCTAAGGACCTAAGTTTCAAGTCCATATTGAAGTCCCATCTTCACCTCATAAAAATTTTGGTAAATGTTTTTAAACTATTTGAGGTTTATGTCATGGGAAAGAAAGGAACTTGGAACCAAGTCCCAAGTTTCAACAAAATTTTGAGCTTCGAAAAATTCCTCACGTTATGCACAATTTTTAGGTCACATAGAGGAAATGGAACTTGGGAACAAGTTCCAAGCTTAAACAAAAGTATGAAGCCCAAATAAAATTTAAAGGTTTCATGTTCATTTGGTGGGTTTCAATAACTGGGTGGATTTTGGGACTTGGAACCTAAGGGTTTTATGGAGGTCTAAAATTTGAACCTCTAAAGTATTTTGTATTAATGTAGGTTTCAAGATGAAAGGAGGACTTAGAACATTGGATTTTCATGTAGAGTGATGAGATTCTCCCAAGGTCTAGAGTTCCATCCCAACAAATGCATGAGATCATAGGCTCTAAAAGGACTTTAGGAACATGGACTCGTCAAATTCATAAATATTTTTTTAATTTTAAACCAAGGCATGAAGATTAGCCATGAACAAGGATTTATTTATTTTTTAAACCCTATAAACTATAAAAACCATAAAATAAAAATCTAACCTAATATATGAAAAAAATAAAAAATGAGATAATCAACAAATCATAATAGAAAAATAAATAAAACCAAAGAAAATTAGTAAATGAATAAAATACTAAAACCAAACAAGGAGATAAAGAAACCAACCTATATAAATGACTTCATGAGGATGAACACAAAAATATATAGTTTCATGAACTTCATGAATCCTTGAGCTTAAATTCAAGCAAGAAATGAAATAAAATCCATCAAGCTCACTGAAGAATGCAAAGAGGCACTATCTCTTGGTCATTCTAGGTTCAAAATCACAACTCTTGAATACAAAGTGAGAGAAATGGGAAAAAGATCGAATATAAAGGACATATATGCCCTCACACTCATAATTAATGTCTAAGGTCACTCAAGGATTTGGTTTCAAAAAGGATAAGGTCCTGGAACCAAGTTTAATAGCTCTAATGTTTCTCAACTTTTTGAAATATTGACATACAAAAGTAAAAAATATAGAGATACCAAAAAATTTAAGTAGGAGAAGAGAAGCAGATAGAACTTATACAAAGAACCAAGTTCCAAATTCCATAAACCTCATGAAAGCCTAAACATTTGGTTTAGCCATGGTTGAATGTCAACATGATTTTTGTCGAACCTCCTACTCTTGAATTAGTTCATCCTGAATTTATTGAAAACAAAGTAGACTCTAGTGAAGTTCCTCTACATGCTTTCTCTTCGGAGGAAGCACTAGAATAATTCTTAGATGACTACTCTCACTTACCTTCTTATCACCATGTAAACAATGATTCCCATATCACTTGAATAAACAAACATGCTTTAGAGAATCCCTTATGAGTATCAATGAGAAGGCCTCTTTATCTAATGTGGATGATAGCACTCCTATATCTCATCTTGAAGACCATAGTACTCTCCTTAAAAGGGACATGATTTCAATGTTTTCATGGATCCTAAATCTTCTAAAAAGGTGATTAAGATTGGAAAATGTCTTTCTTCAAAAGAAAATAAACAACATTTGGATTTATTACATTCTCATCATGGTACTTTTGCTTGGTCATATGAGGATATGCCTGGTATTGATGAGTCTATAGTGGTTCATAATATTGTTCTATGTCCCGATGCCAAGCTCTTCAAAAAAAATATTTATAAGATGAATCCCAATGTCACATTATTGGTCAAGAATAAGATAGCAAATCTCCTAAAAGTTGGTTTTATCCATCCTATTTACTATTCACCTTGGGTATCAAATATCATCATTGTTAGTAAACCTGATGGTCATATTTGTATTTGAATAGAATTTTGTGATATTAATAAGGCTTCTCTTAAGGATGATTTTTTGTTGCCTAATATCAATATTATTGTGGGATCGATTGTAGGCCATGATTTATTGTTCTTTATGGATGGCTTCTCAGGCTATAATCAGATTCGTATTAACTCAAAAGATCAGTATGAGACAGCCTTCACTACCCCTTGTGGTACCTTTTGTTACGTAGTCATGTCATTTGGGTTCAAGAATGCTAGAGAAACTTACCAATGTGTGATGACTCTTATCTTTCATGATTTCATTCATAAAATTCTAGAAGATTACATCGATGACATCTTGGATAAGTCTACAACTCGTCAAGATCATGTCAAAAATATTCATCTTATCTTTGAAATACTTCAAGTCTATAAGATGAGACTAAATCCTCTTAAGTGTATTTTTGGCATAGATGTTAGAAAAAATTTAGGATTTATCATCTCTCATTGTGGAATCAAGGTTCACACAAATAAAATTGATGCAATCATCAACATGCATCCTCTTAAAAATGTCTCTCAACTATGCAATTTGCAAGGGAAGATTAAGGAAATTCATAGATTTGTATCTCAGTTGGTTGATCATACTCTTCTATTCATATGTTTTTTGAAGAAAGATGTCTTCTTTCGATGGGATGATGAGTGCGATAAATATTTTTAGTCAATCAAAATGTATTTGTTCTATCCTCCCATCTTGATGTCAGCTATGCAAGATATACTTTTTTTACTTTATATCTTTGTATCACCTCATGTCTATGTAGCTTTATTATCTCAACATTATGATGATGGTAAAGAAACAGTGGTCTACTATATTAGTTGTATTCTGATTGATTATGAAACTCGATATTCTACCATGGAGAAACAATGTCTCTCTCTCATTTTTGCAATGTAGAAGTTACAACATATCTTCTTCATATTGAAACCCATGTGATTGTAAAATGTGATCTTAAACATTTATTTACTAGAACCGATCTTTCGAGAAAGTTGATGAAATGGATAATGTTTCTCTCTAAGTATGATATATCAAATTTGTAACTCAAAAGGCAATCAAAGGCCAAGCTATTTCCAATCATTTGGTAGAAGCTCCTTCATCTTGCTCATTCCCTAATCTGGATTTATTTCCAAATGAAAATCCCTTCGCATTAGACCATGAATCTATATGGGAGTTGTACTTTGATGGATCGAGATGTCAAACTAGCTCTGGTGAAAGTGTAGCTTTAATATCACTTGAAGGTAATTTGGCTCCTCTATCCTTTCAATTAGATTTTCATTGAACTAATAACATCACCTAGTATGAAGCCCTTATTGCCAACTTGCATACCGCAATAGCATTAAACATTAAACATATTTGTATTCATGGTGATTGTGAACTTATTGTAAATCAAATCATGGGAACATATCAGGCTAAGAAAAATAAGCTATCTTAGTATTGGTATTTGGATTTATCCTTGCTTGATCATTTTTCATCTTTCATAATAGACACTATGCCTAGGAGAGAAAATCGGCACGGATGCAATGTCGAGTACAACCTCCCTTGTACCCTTGGACGATGGCATAGAAGAGTAACACTTTTTGGTTCACATTCTCTACTCTCCTACTATCTTGGATTAACATGAACCCAATGGTCTTATGTGTGCTCACATAGACTCAGGGGCATGGTATTCTCACATTTATAATTATCTGAAGACTAGAAATTTTCCTGATGATGTGACTAAAAATGCTCACACTCATAGATGGAAAATTTTAGCTCAATATATTATCTTATCTAATATTCTTTCCTGAAAGTCTTATAATGGCCTTCTTCTTCAATGTCTCACTAAGGCTAAAATACCCCTTACCCTTCAAGAAGCTCATTTGGGTTCTAGGGGTGGAAATTTTGATGGTAAATCCTTAGTGTGGAAATTGATTCATATGGGATACAATTGGAAAATAATGTAACAAGACTCCTTTTCCTTTGTCAAGAAGTGTCCTCAGTGTCAACAACATAGTAATCTTATCTAAGCCCCTACACAAGAACTTCAAAATTAGACCTCTCCTTAGCCATTCATGAGATTGGGGTTGGATATTATCACAAAAATATCACCTCCTTCTTCTAAAGGACATATCTTCATCATCACAGCTACTGAATCCTTTATGAAATGGGTTGAAGTTGTTCCACTTTGATCCACTAACACTGAAGAAATTTGTATCTTTCTTTTAAATAATATCATTGCTCATTTCATATTTCCTTCTACCCTTGTTTTTGATAATGGTACTTTATTTAAGAACAAAGAGGTGAAGAAATTCTTGGAAAAGTTTCATATTTAGCATTAATTTTATACATCATGTTATCCTCAATATAATGGCCAAGATGAAGTGTCTAATAAAACTCTTGAGATAATTCTCTAAAAAATAATAAACAAACATGGTAAAGACTGGCATACTCAATTTGCATACGCCTTATGGGCCTATCACACGAATGTTTGTATAGCTACTAGTACTATCCTATATAACCTAGTGTATGGTGTTGAGGCTATCATGCCTTTAAAGTTGGAAATTTTGTCTCTATGAGTTTCCCTTAAAGGTTTGATTGATGATGACACTTACTGTGTTGAATGCCTAAACTAGCTTGAGTTGCTTGATGAGCGTTGATTGCAGGCCCTTGAACATCTCCAAGATTATCAATGATCCATTTCTAAGCATTACAATCAAGGTGTCCTTTCTCATAATTTTAAGGTAGGTGAGCTCATTCTCTATGAGAATAAGAGAAATGTAAATGCACCACCTAATCAAAAGGAGAAGTTTAGTCAATCTAAGTGGTTAGGTCCTTACATAATCACCTTTGTGTATGGTTTTAGTGCATATGGACTATTGTCTATGGATGGTACTCCTCTAAAATAATTGGTCAATGCAATGCATCTCTGTCGATACTATACATGAAGTATATGTGGCATGTGCATGACACTTGTCCCTCTTCAGGGATTGTAATTTGTTATTCTATGACATTTCTTCATTAATACATTATATTTTTAGTTTTTGTTATGATGTAAACATGTGTATGTAATAAATTTCTTTAATTATGAATTATATATACATGTGTTCTATTATTATGTTGTGTTTCCTTGCATTGTGTTTGATTACATCTTTTTGTCAAGCATTAGATCATCATTGTATTTAATTAAGCATACATCTAATGTGTGTTTATTAAATCATGATAACATCTAGTCTAAACATGCACCCATAAACATAAATCCATCACATAATCACACATGTAATAGAAGTACACATAAGAACACCATGATATTGGTCAAAAATCTCATATATATATATATGAAAAATGTCATGTACATATATCACACCACTATATCAAAATGTGGTGTCTATATATTTATATATGAGTCTATACTTCAAAAATGGTATGGTATACAAAACTCTGGCTCTCAACCCCTGGGTGCATGGCTCCTTGATCCCTCTGGCGTTGACATTGGCGCTAGCAAAGGAGGGTGTTGGATCAATGCATGGGAGTGTGATCGATGCGACCATGACACAAACATGCTCCATGTCCTAGTCCTTGGGTCTCTCCCCTAAGCTCAATCACATCCTCCCATAGTTGTGCAACTTGCTCTTGCAATGCATCCTCCCGCTCATAGTCCTACCAAAGCTCCTCCTAGAGTTGTTGTACCTAAGGATCAATGGATGTCATCTTCGTTGCGTCTACTTGCCTATTGAGGTCATCGACTTGGCTCTGTAGGGCTTCACATGCCTTCTCAAAAATCTTAGCCCATGTCATGGCCTAATCTCACTCAAATAAGGTAGTGTGGAGCTATGTTTCCCACTAATCCCACTTCTTGGTCATGGTAGTTAGCTCAGAAATCCACTAGATTGCCTCCACCTGTGTCTCCTTGTATGTCGTCCTCATGCGTACTACAAGCTAAAATATGTGGGCATGGCACCCTAGTGATGGAGGCATGTAAGAATCAAGGATTGGCCCCTAAATTTGGACAACTTGCGCCACCTCTGAGATACATTGCCCGATGAAATCAAGCCACTCATGTGTGTCGAATGTAACCATAGAGATAGTAGTCAATATCAGTACCATATCATCACAATAAATATCGATATATATATATATATATATGAGAAATCTGAAATGAAAGTAACTAAAGTGAAATAACATGTATCACACTCATACTTGGGTCCCCAACCTACTAATGTGGATCAAGGGTTGGCACCACGCTCGTCCCTACTATTACCACTGATGAAGGAACGGCCACTTGGATAGCAGGTGGTGTCGATGAGATAGGATTTTCACATGTTGGTGATGCCACCCATCGTTGCCACCTAGGTCTATTTGGTGCTTTTCCTACCTCTATCTCATTACCCTCATTATTTTTGAAACCCTTTCCTACTGACCCCTGAGCACCTCATCATCTATGGGTTGCTTGATGGGAAAATCAGGTTGGACCTATTATCAACCACCAGTTGATAAAGTCGTGGGTGATGTCGATATCATCAGTCAGAAGGGCCTAGGGATGGTCGTCGTCATTCGACCCATCATCATTGAATGTGATATTTGTGATCATCAAACAAGGTCAATCTCCTACTTGGTTTGCACTCCTATGTGACAGTATATACATAGGAGTCATCAAGGGGATGGTTTATACCTACCTGACTTTTCAGGTGACTTAATGCCAGTAATATGGGACTATATTATGGTTTGATCATCTAGCCAAGAGTTGATAGTGTTGTATTCTATGCAGTTTCCTCCTATCGAATAGCTAGGTCCTTATTTTCCTATAAGGGTGTCATCTAATATCACACACCCATAATGTGTCTATCTGAAGCTAGAAAAATTGTACATCACTATACCCCTAGTCATGCACCAAGGGGTATGTGTGTGCTAGAGGCATCCTATGCGGTAGGTCGAGGGGATACCTGGCCAACCTCATGCAGTAGATATGCTCAAATTCCCACACTTGGAGTAGTGTGCAGACAGTGAGGCTATGGTATAAATAATGGATGTAATTCTTGAGGTCATGGTAGAGATGCATGAGCATGCTCTTACCCTATGTATACACTGTACCTCTCTCCATCACACAGATGCAATGGACGAGGCCCTGGTGATGGTGTGATCCTCACCCATCCATCGTGACTCGCAACATGACTATGATAATCATAACTCATCGCACAAGTGGCATCGCCCCTGCTCGAGCTAGTGCATATATGTTCTCAAAGCTCTCCTCTAGGATGACTCACCTGAGACAATATTGTTGCACATCCTAGGCATCTTGTGTCGTCCTACCCTCCTTATAGGCCACCCGCTCTCGATGGATGGGTAGGCTCATGATGTGATAAACGTCCTCGAGGGTCACAATCATCTCCTCAGTCCAGAGATGAAATTTCAACATGTTTGCATCCCATCACTCCACCAATTCCATGAGTTTGGGTGTATGGAATCTGATATTTGGCATGGTATATACCCAACAAATTTTGATGCGTTGTAGAAATTTAACACCATCTAGAGCGATCTCATTGCTATGGTTGTGCAATAATGATAGAATTGATCCACTAGAATGCTTGCGGATCTCGAGCCACTCTTGAAAAATCATAAAATTTCACATTAGCACATTCTACATCATGAAATAATTCTCTTTACATCAAAATTTTCCTAAGTCTACCTTTGGGACCATAGCGGGTCATGCAGACATTTACATGACACATTATTGTCTGATGCCAAATAGCTTCCAATGATAGTGTGTTAGCTAAATCTCGGTGTGGCTGAAGGATTCTAACACACAGTCTAGATGATAACACCTCATTCGAAATCCTTCACATCTATTGGACACTTGCATTGCTCGGGAAGACTAAAAAGCTAAAAAATACCCGAATTGACAAGTTGGGTGGAAAAACTTTACGTACCTATTATGGTGGGTCACCCCTCGCCACTTTTGTGTCAAGCTATTCAATCCTTAGAGCTACGTAGTCACATCTGTAAGGAATTTTTTTTAACAAATTTCTCAAAAATTCAACAAAGTCCTCACTGTGAATAGTGAAAATGACCTTTTCATGGGCCCACCCACAACATATATAGGTCATTTTTGCCCATTTTTCATGACGAAAATGCTCCTTCCAACCTTCCTATTTTCAACCTACCTCATTGGGGGAAAAAATAGGAGGGGGCATATATTCACCTCTTCATCATACTTTTCTTTTGAATCATCAAATATTTCTTAAGCATTCTTCTCACCATGGTAGCTTCCAATTTTCAAAACTAATCTAATTTTGAGTTTTGCAAAATGAAACTTCATGTCAGGCACTATAGTTTCTCACTGAGCTTGAATGTTGGGGGAATTTTTAGTATTTCCTACTCAACCTCTGCAGCCTCTACAATATCCTTTTTGGTGAATTTGTAAAATTTTCAAAATTTCAACTTTGCACCTATGTCTTCCTAACTATTTTAACTTCCAATTGATTTTTCTTTGAAAATTTAACTCACTAAGGTGGGGGAAAAATGTAGTGTCATAAAATTGTACCTCATGGAAATTTCACACTTGCATATTTAGCTTGCTACATTTATGGCACCTTGTACCATTAATTACAAAAACTTATGAGTCAAAATTTCATGATTCTAACTTCATAGGAGACAACGATGAAGTGTTAGCAATTTGGACACCTCATTTCTTGCAAAGCTTTGAGTAGGATGGTCACACAATGTGTAGATTTCCACATGGTGATCACTAAATTTTTTGAGTTTCAAATGAGGGAATCTTGTATCCTTTCCTATGACACATTTCATTACAGTAAAAATGTGAGTGTAATGGCTCTTTTTGCCCATTCAACCTCACAAAACTCCTCTTTTCACTCTCATTCTCATTCATTCTCACTCTCTCTCATTCAATCTTGCTCTCTTGCTCTATTCTTTTCTACATATTTTCTATCTTGCTCTCTGTAGTGAAGCTCTATCGAATTTCTATCACAACAATAGTTAGGGCTCTCTTGCAAGCAAGCATGTCATGTACATCAAGCTAAGAGAGAAGCAGCAGACTATTGGTAATGCTCTCTTATCTATTTGTCTTGTCTAATTACTATCATCTACTTTTCTCATCTATTACATTCATAATAGGGGCTCTCCTCTGCAATGGGGTTTTCTTTTATTACATGTTTATTACATTTTATGTCATTTTGTTTATCTATATCAATCTAGTTGTCCATGGAGGTGGAAACACCAAAATGGGGCTTTGATTGAGGCAAGCCCCAATATAGCCCCATTTTGGTGTTTCCACCTCCATGGACAAGCCCCAATATAGCCCCAACATTTTTCCTTGTCCTTCTTGTGTGTAGTTGTACAAATTCAAGGAGTTGGACATTGTAGATTCAAGGTTTATACTTTCTAATTTGATAGGGATGACAGTGTGAGCCGCATACATCCCCTTGGATCACTATCGTCTGTGGTCGATGCTTTTCCCTTCTTGGGGTAGAATCTATGGGTTTTAAGTTTTTTGTTTCTGTAATTTGTATCCCATAATTTTATATCAATCTTTGTTATTTAGAAATTTTATCATTCTTGCATTTAATATCCTAGCATTTTGTTTCATCTAGTTGTTCAAATATTCTTTATTCTCTCCCTTGTCACTTGAGCTTTGTACTTTGAGGTAACCAAGGGTTATTCACTCCCTGTAGACTCTATTTGTCTTGAGACTCAGGAGTAGTGAATCCCCTCCTTTACAATTGTGAACTTTTGGCCTTGGATGATGGAATTTTGATATATAGGATTTAGGATTTTTGGGATGCTTAACCTCTTAAATTTCACAATTTGGGATTTAGGAATCCAAATAATATATTTTTTCTACTTACTAGGTTTTTGTTCAGGTATTTGGATTTAGTATTTATATTTGGGTATTTGGGGATCCAAATAGATTTTTCATTCTTGGAATTTTTATGCTTGTATTTTAGCTTATAGATTTTTAGATTTTAGCATTCATATGAGCTTTTGATTTTGGATTTCCTTATATTTTGAGAGCTATACTTTGGTATCCACATGAACTTTTGAGATTTAGATTTATGGATGGTTTGGTTTTATCCTTTTGGAATGTGGATATTTTTTACTTTGGGATGGATTTATCATGATATGTGAATGTATCCAATTCAATTTAAAATCCTATGGTGTAATCTTCTAAAGGAATGTGATTTTAAAACATTGTGAATAAAATGATAGCTTCATCATTTTTTAATAGGTTTATTGATGTGTGATTATGTTGGCCCCAAGAAAGGGTTTTGGGTGATTGAAATTAGGTTGTTGGTAAGGATAAAAGGATTGATGATATATCTCTAACTTGTGGTTTTTATATCTCAGGGTAGCCCCATGACTCAAGCCCAATGGGTTCCCTTTATGGGGTGAGCTTGAGGCGAGACTAGTCCCTGGGGAAGCATGGTAACTAGCACAGCCCCCAAGTGTGTGCGGCGGGGTAATTCACGAGCTAGGGAGTCGAACCTAAGACCTTGGGGAGAAAACTCGAGACTCAAGCCAACTCTGCTAGCCCACAGGGGGGATATAGATACATTTTTTATTAATTCACTATTCAAGATTAATATCTCCACTATCAATTAGATTTCTTCAACTAGAAGCATTGACAAGTGGAATGTATTTTAATTTCAAGATGCTTATGGATCTTGTATTTCATGGTATTTATGAATCTTATGATAAAGGAGTATTCAAGATAGAAGAGAAGCTAGGGAAGAGGATTGGAGTTGAGGGAGTTCAGAAGGGGGGTCCAAGCTTGACTAATGTACCAACCTTTGCCTTTTTTTCTTATCATTTTTTCCTTCATTCCTTTTTTTCTTTTTACTTCCCTCTCACCCCACCTTCCCTGCCCTTTATTAGGCTCTATCTGCACTCCTTTCTTTCTATTGTTCCTCTTCCTGATGATAGATCACTAAGTGTGATCTGAAACATCAACACAAAATCATACACAATTGAATCCAAAAGCTTACAATCAATTGTTAACTTGTTTGAATGGAAAGAGAAGGGGTATGGTACAACTCAAATTTATGTTTGATTATGATTATTTTCTTGTATCCCTTGGATAATGTACCCTCCATGGCTAATTTGGGTTGATTGGATGGATTAAATTGGTTGAATTTAATTTTTATTTTTGAATATGTATGTGATGGACTTATGTAGGAGGGTAAGGTTTCTAATTATTTATTTAAGGTTTAGATTTTATCAATAACATCCTAGTTTTTACTTTGGTCTTGATGTGGAGGACCCACTTGTTCTATAATGATTTATTCTTAGTGAATTTTAAAACATGGGTGATTTTGATTAGGATATCCATTAGTTCATGGGTTAGGAACTATAGGGGTTGATTGAACAAAATTAGGATTGGCATTATTAATATGAATGGATGGAGGAGTTTATGTTTTAGGATTTCAAGGGATTGATGGATAGTTTAATGGGTGGGGATCTATAGGTTTTATGGTTGATTTAATGGTTTAGTATCTTTATATGTTGATGGGCTTAATGGATGATGGATTATAGGTTTAAGATTGGTGGTTTAATGTTTTAGGATTTCGGTAGATAAATAAGGATTTATATGGATGGTGGGAAATTTTGATGGAGGAATCAAAGGGTAAAGATTTTTATGAATGAGAGGATACATGGGTAAATTAATTAGGATCAATGTGAATGGTTTTATTAGTGATGCATGGTGTTGTATTTAAATTTTTTCCCTCATATGAGTGTTCACTTGGCTCCTATACTTGTAAGTTACCCAACCATAGCATCTTTATTTTTAAGAGGCTATCTAGTTAGGTCAACATCATTTATTATTAGGAAAACTATTATGGTCATAGAAGGCTACCATTATTGTGATATTAATTTTGATCTATAAGGCTATCATCATCATCATTATCAAAGGGATTCATGATTTCTTTTTTTGATTGGGTTAGGCTTTATTAATATTTGACTCAATTTTTTGTGTGGATTTTATACAAATAAGAATATAATGAAGACATGGGAATTTCCTAGCTATGAAAGTGGAGTATTTATTTTTGTATTCCCTTAAATATACTTTGACATGATGATAAATAATATGGCCTATTGATCTCAAGGTGATAACCACTTTTGATTTACAATATCATTTTATGGCATGAGAAGATAGTATGTGTGATCTAGTATTTTGTTTGTGGAATTAAAATTTAATTAACTTCATAGGGCTAAGCACTTATTGGTTTGAACGCTACAAAGACCAAATGGTC
This sequence comes from Sequoia sempervirens, assembly GCA_007258455.2. Lineage (NCBI taxonomy): Eukaryota > Viridiplantae > Streptophyta > Pinopsida > Cupressales > Cupressaceae > Sequoia > Sequoia sempervirens. The sequence continues at coordinate 45,360 of VDFB02324738.1, forward strand.
AAAAGGTTACCTAAGCTAAGCTTATATAGGTTAAAAAAGGAAGCCCCCTAAATACCCAAAGGTATGTGAAGCTAAGTTTATGAAATTATGGAGCTTGTCTAAGGTATGTGATCAAGATCAAATCCCTCCTCACTTCACTTTTCCCTCTAGAATAAAGTTACACCAAAAATGGAGATTTCTCCTCTATAGAATTATTTTAATTTCATCCTAGTTTTTATACCCTATTAGAACACATGGATTTGGGTCAACACTTGGTGAGGAAATATAAGGTAGACCCACTAAAAATTATAAAAGGAATAGATGAATATTTTTTATTCCCAAGATCATGATGAAGGAAGAGCATACACACTCAATATTTGGGTTATATATGCAAGTGACAAAAATTATGAATATTATTCTCAAGACCACCTCATGGTGAAAAATAAGAGCATATTCAAGTTAGTCACACAAATAGGTACAAACAAGAAACAAGAAAGAAAGAAAAAAACATATTTTTGATCTTTTTTCAATCTTTGACTAGCATGTTAAAAAACACAAAGGTTGGTAGTTTTAAAATCAAATTCTTTGACATATAATATTTGCAATATATACCCAAAATGAATTAGAAATAATAAATAAATAAATCATAAAACTTGAAAAAAAATCAATTAAATTCAAGCTTGGAGCAACTCATGCAAACCATTGCTATTATATCAGCTAAAAAAGAGAATCTTTATCCATGCAACCAAATACTTGAGTCATCCCTAGATAACATGCATTTCTAATTTCTACAAAATTAAATCCCTCTAATAAATAAATCAAAAGATTAAAACAATAAATTTAAGGCAACACAATGGAATTTATTCATTCATTCTCCAACTAAAATTAATAAGGTTATAGGTGATCATTTAGAACACAAGTCTATGTTAATCAAATTTAAAAGATCTAATGTTACTCAATACTAAAGAAAGTTCCTATTCTTGATTCCAAGAAGGAAAATGGATTATTTATAGGTGAAAGATATTATTGGACACAATATTAAGTTAAATTTTGATCAACAAGGAAGTTGGTTCATATAAAAAAAAAAATAGAAACTAACAAAGTTATGAAGAGAAGGTATTAGTTTTCCAAGAGGTGTTTCCACAAACATCTACACTAATGATAGATGTATTTGGTAGCTATGTTATACCAAAAAAAATGAGCATGTTATATATCAAAAAAGATAGGATGTTACAAATCATCTTCTTGGTTGTGTCCTAAATTTAATTCTTGGATGTATGATTGTCAATTAGTACATATGGCACTAAAATTGGTTGATGTTGACCTACAAACATTGTTAGTTTTAAAAATTGATAGAAATTTCATGTGATGTCTATGAGATCATAATGGTTCAAACCATATCATACAAAAATTCATTGAATGTACACACCTATAGATAGAATATAATTTATGAATTTATTTATTTTATGGTCAAATTATATATCATTCTACACATCCCTATGGTGGTTGTGTTACATAGAGGATTTTAGAGGACTTTATGAATATAATTACTTCAATAGATTCTTAGTGTAACAAAAATAGGGAGGCTTATGAAGTTGTAAAAAAGGTATTTAGCTAAGAATATCAGCATAATATTAGGGGATTTTTGCATTCACTACATTAATAAAGTTACTAATTATAGCCACTCAATATAAAAAATAGGAAAAATCTAATGTTATTTCTCCTATTACATTCGTATAATTTAACAAGTTTGCACCTCCATTAGTTCTTATCCCTTCTCCATCTCAAACAGGAATTTTACATCATTATAATTCATCTTTACATCCTATGTTCTCTAGGAACTTGAATGATGATGATGCATGTGATGTCATCTTCTATCATAAATATATAAGTCCTTAAAAAAATGCTCAACAATGGCCTCTAATACATATATAAAATCAAGAAATGAGTAAAAATCAATCACAAATCTAATTTGAGAAGAAAATCGATTAGTATTGTTTTAATATTCTCTCCACAATATTAAAATAAACTAAAAAAGAATTGATTTATATTTGCATAGAAAACTTACTAATTCACATTACCAAAAAATTTAGTAAAACCATATAAGGAACTTCTACCACATATGCAAAATAAAATTAAGTATTCTAGTAAATACTAGTAGAGGCAAGTATTTTTACCCCTTAATGTAAACCAAAGATACACTATTGGATGTCATCATAATATTTTCCAACTAATCCATACAAAGTATTTAGGAGTTAGTGTTGATGGGTGTTTTGTTACACTTTCTCAACATGGGCAGTGCATAGGCACACTACCTCTCTTGAAAGGTAGAAATTCGCAAGCAAGCTACCAATTACTACCCCAAGGTATCTCGGGTGTTAGTTCATGACATGCATGGGATTTATCAATTGATGTTTGATGTGATTTTGTTGGTAATCATAGGGCAGACTTACGTTGTTTGGGTTGGACGCGAGAGGAATCTTGAAATGGAGTTCCTAAGATAGGAAGTTAGAGTGCAGTTTGCTGCAAGTTTGAATAGCAATCATAAACTCTTATTTTATCATTAGATTTGGCTTTACAATGTGCAATGAACCTTAGCATAGGTCACTTATTAAAAAAAAGGAAAAAGACAGGGAAGAGAAGAGGTTCCCAAATCTGAAACTAGTAATGAACAGTGGTCATAGAGGGTTCTATTGTGGACAGCTTCCTTAAAATAGAGTTTCACTTAACCAGAAGAACTCATGGTATCATGAAACTTGTGCAAGCTTCTAAGGATTACAAATATCCCACCATTCATTCACCATAAACATGCATGAACAAAAGATAGAAGTTTGGAGTAGCTTTCAATTTAAGTCCAGACTAACTTTACACAGCTATCTACCATCAGTAAATAGCAAAAAGTATGGACAAGGCATCAACACAACAGAAATATTCACAACCATTGAACAACATTGACTAATCTATCAAAGTAATATAAAACCATGAAGAACAGTGAAGTAAATCTATCTAAATCAACTAACTATGGGAGATGAATCATGAAACATGCAAAGAAAGTTAGGAATCCACCAAAGTCAATGAATCTCTATTAAAATTTATGTAGCATGTCTTTACAACAACTCAACTCTCTCTTGAAAATGAGAGGAGACCCCCCATTTATATTGTTCAAAAATAAAAATGAATGGCCAAGATTGATTTTCATTGAGTGGCCAAGATTCACTAGAAACTAGGGTTTCACCTACCCCCAAATATATTACAATTTAAAATGCATTCCATGTATTTTTCCCTATTTTTTCCTCTAGTGACAACACTGTAGCATTTTCTCTTCTAGTTGATTTCCTTTGTTGCAACTATTATGTGAGGAGCTTGTCATCAATGATCAAGTTTCCTTCCTGCTTCTTCAAAGTGGCATATTCTATAAACTTGTTTATTAATGCCCGAAGATTTTCAATCTCCATTATATTGGATTGGAGCACCTGGTAGTTCCATTGTTTAGATCAATCTGTAAGTGTTTCCCAATCTTCATCACACTTAGTTGTATTGTCCCTGACTTGTTTAGATTGGGCAAAAGCCTGAGCAGAAAAATTCTTGAAATCCATGGTGAGCTCGCCCAACATTCCATCTTCCATCTTCTTACGTAAATAAGGCTTCACCTTTTCTGGATCAATCTCAACAGCGAGCACATCATAGCCTGTCATCAATTTTAGATACTCTATAGTTTTCCCTAATTTCCTTAGCCCAATCAATGTTTAGCTCCACTTTGTAGAGGACTTGCTCTAGTATCTCTTTCCTATGTTTGAAGTCCAACTTCCACATATCCACTAGCCAATGATCATCCTCCATGAACGCAAGGTCTTCTTCCCATATTTTGTGAGGTAGCTTGAGGATGGCCTCAATTTTAGGGTAGGTGGATTTATATATCCCTAGGAAGTTAGTGTAGAACTTCCTCGTTCCCTCAAGGGTTTTCTCGACTTCCAAGAATTTATTTGTTGTCCTGACAACATGACTAATTCCCATGTTTCCAGCATACAAGACTTGTTGGAACCAATCTTTTGTAACCTTAGTCTAGTTCTTCCTTTTCTCGAGCTTTTCGATGTGGTCCTAAGATAACAGCTATGGTGGTGCCGAGGATGTGGTAGGAAGCTCTTTTGCTAACGACCATTGCTTAATATAATTAGTTAAATTAGCCAATTGTTCCTTGAGCTCCTCCTTGGAGAGCTTGTCCTTCTGCATTAAATGTACCACCATGGCAACGGACTCCTAGAGGTGATCTATTTTTTTCTCTCTGGTGGTTGTCCCCAAGTCGATGGTGGAGGCATTGTAACTTATTCCTTCTTCTTCCACCACTAGTGTGGCTACTTGCACGGTCCTAGATCCGAAAATGTCCATTGTCAGCTTGGATCTAACCTTGGGCTTCTTCTCATTCTTGGTGTTGATCTAAGATCGGGCCAAGATGGCCTCTAACCTTGCTCTTGGATCTCTTGGAGTAGGATCTTTCTTCTCCAGTTGCTTTTCTAGCCACTTAGGCATCTGAGACTCTTCCTTGGGTGATTCATGATCACCTTCTTCTTCATCCCTTCTGACTTCAATCTCTTTATCATCATGGGCTTCATGCTTCATCCTTGTGTCTTCTCCTTCTTCATCAGAGTCTTGGATGAACACTGTGTGTTTGATGGGGGACTTGGTGGGCATGCGTTCTTTGGGGCTGCTCTCCCCTTCAGTTCAGGCTGCTCTATTTCAGGAATCTTGTTAGCTTGAGACTCTTCTTGGGGCTTATCTTCTTCTTTATCTTCCTCTTCCTCGTGTTGAAATGGCACATCTTCTTGTTCTTTCTTTTCTTGTTCTTCCTTCCCTTCTGAGAGAGGAACCTCTTCACCTCTTCACCATGTTTGGGGCTCTCTTCTCGCTCCCTAGTTGGAAGTTTGGTGTCTTCTTCCATTTTATCACTAGACTCTTTTTCTTCTTCGGGAGGTGCTCTTTCTGATTCCTCTCCAACATCCTTTAATTGTTGAGCTAGCTCTTCTTCTCTAGAGGTTTGTATCTAAGGTCTCCACAATGTATTTAGTGTTGGAATCTTCTTCTTCATCACCTTCGAAGGACTCTATTTCCTCTCCTTCACAGAATACCTTATCAATTTATAAATGTTGGTGCTCTAGGTGTTCATGGTAGTCGTTTGCTTCTTCCTCCAATGCCTTTGTGGATTCCTTCTCTCGTCATTCCAAATCCTCAGATATTTCCATTGTTGCTTTCATTTTGGGTGGTTCGGTTGGAGGAGTGGAGGTGGGGATATTGGCAAGAATCTACACCAAGGTAGACTGAATAGTTGGGTTCATCAATGCCTCAAAAAGCTCTGTAGGAACCTTCTACATATGTCAAGAGAATTCCTTTTTGGCATGGGCATCGTTGTTGTTACTAATGAGAGAGATTTGGTTGGAGACATGGAAGAAAAAGAGAGTGGAGAGGTGGTGGCAGAAGAAGATTCAATCATTACGACCTGTCTAGTAGGTGAAGAAGAGGCAAGGTGGACCGATATGTCCACTACATGTGGGGAAGTAGCTACCACGGCCTAAGAAGTAGGCGGAGGGAAAACATTAGTGGAGGTGGCAGGTGGAGATTTTGGTTTCTCAACCTCCATTTCCTCTCCCTCATGGAGTGGATCTTCTTGAATAATAGGCATCTCTGTGATGTTGCCTGAACTCTTATGTTTCTTGGAAGGTTCACCTTCCGAGACCTTTCTTGTATATACCTTGGGATTGGGTTGTTGTTCATTGCCCTCTTTTATTTTCCTTGATCTGGTAACTGGAGGGGATTTCGAAGTCTCTCCTAATGGGGTAGCAACTGACCCACTATTTGTTCCACTTGGCTCATTTTCAAGCCCCTCATAGGTCAAAGTGACCCCCCGTTGCTTCAGTTGGGAACTTTCCCATCAATCCATTCTTTTGTTCAAGCCTCGATGGGCTTGGTTAGAATATCAAGGTCGTCAACCTCTTGCTCATCCCAATCAATCAATGGTAGTGGCAGATTAGCAACTGCACTCTACCAAGGATCCATGACCATTCTTTCATCTTCTTCCACTTGGTCAAGCACTGGGAACACATTGACCTTCTTTACAAAGTATGCCAAGCATCTTCTTGATATGGCCATAGGGATCCATCCGTGGCTAGAAAGTGTGGAGTCTCAAATGGTATTTGGCCAATTCCTTCTCTGAATTGTCGGCACACTGAGAGGTATGGAGTTCATATAACCCTTGGTCAAAGGAGAGGGGATAAGGAATCCATGCCTTGTGTTTTCTGCTCAAGAGGTTGTGTACATGTTGTAGCTACCAAGAGAGCTCCAATAGTATTATCTTGTCATTATGATACCAAGGTAACTTGTTTGGTCTTTTTGAGAAGCCTTCTGCATGAATATATGTGAACTTTGGGTACTAGATAAATAGAAGGAAAATTGTTTCAAAAATGCATTGGAATTGTGGGAGACTCACCTCTCGAAGTCACCCCCAAGAAATCTGATGATATGACCTATGAAAGCATCATTGACCCTGCAGTAATCCTTCTTGAAGTTCTTGTATTGCAGTTGGGGTACTTGTCATAAACTTTTAGCTCCCTACCAGGTTCCTCATCTGGAGCTCTAAACAAGCCTCTGTATTGCCTCTGTTTGGCCAACGAGTAGACCAAATAAGATGTCATGTAGAATTTTGAGCTCTTCTTAACAACCATAAACTACTCATGGAAGTTATCACTGATTATCCCACCCTAGTAGAACTTGGTTTCTCCACGGAGAATCTCTTCGATGAAGTATAGCATCCATTATTGGAAGTAGGCAGTAGTTGAGAGGCCCATGACTCTGCTTAGCAATGTTACCAAATCATGGAAAATTTTATAAAAATCACTTCAGAATAGTTCTTGAGGAACCTTGGCAGCACTACCCCTCTTCTCCTTTAACCAATACTAATTAATAACCCTTTTACATTTAAGAGAATCTTCGTCCCACATAGCCTTGCCATCGCTTATGGTTGGTAGCTCCATCTCCCCGAAGGTAGGGATATGGAAAGTCTTTGTTATTTCCCTATCAGACATGTCGGCCAGAGCATTTCCATCCGTATCCACTATAGTTTTCATTTCCTCTTGATAGGCCTCCCTACAGGTCATCACCAGTTCAGGGGTAATGAGATTAGGAGGGAAGCCCGCAGCCTTAGCTATTCCACTGCCTCTTATTAGTCTTGCATTCTTTGTCGTAGGGTTGATCCTAACACTTTGCTTGAATTCGTTGATGTCTATGTGTCCAATGTTTGTTTCAAAGACCTTCTTCCACTCTGTGGTGACTTTGGATCTTAGAGGTTCCTCTTGGAACAGATATTTCATCTTCTTTGGGGCTTGCCAATTTTCTTTTGTTTGTCTTTCTTCGCGGTCGTTCCAGAAGTTCCTACACTTGATTCCATATATTTTGTAGACAAATGAGAGGTGAGTAAAATCAAGCATGAAAACGTGGAAATGTTAGTCGAATCCCTGCAAATAGAGTCATATTGGATAATTTAGCATTTGAGAAATCTAACATATAATCAAGATTTTCATTAGCAGTTCACAGGAGGGAGTTTGGATGATTTGAGTCCCAAGGGTCAGACTTCCCTAGGTTGACAGTTTTTTTGAAGGGAAAATAGGGTAGGGTGGCCCACAAGGTTCCACCCACCATAGGACTTGGCCAAATGGTGGCGTTCACTAAGGAGAATAGGCCATTTTGGTATGTGGTTCAAAATAAGTTTGGTGATTGGAAGGAATTTGGGTCACTCTTTGGGCAATCAGAATCGAGAAGGGGCTCCATCATTTGAGGTTTTCCGTTTGAAATGGCTCCAATGAGATGGCATTCCAGGGGTGGAAATTCGGCTGGTAGGACCCGCAAGTCCAAAAGATGGTCGGCATTATAGTTTGGCATTTGGGCATTTCAGGTCGAAGGAGGCAGAAAGCCACTTGGAGATTATCGTTTGAAAATGGCGAAAGATGTGCGGAAGTCTGTTGGGGGCCACCCGAAGGGTCAGGTCCAATCGATGGCATGGTTGTTACATTCTTTCACGCATTCAAAAGTTCAACGGCCAAGGAAAGGTTGAGTTTTGATGGTCGGGAGGACGGATAGGGTTTTCCTTTCACAACAATAGGGAAAGGACGGAGTCCCATTGACAGAGGTCCGCAGAGGACGACCCGCCAATTGTTGATCACCTGGAACTTGTCACTTTTGTTTGATGGTCGTGAGAGAGTCAGGAACTGGAGGACGGAAGGCAGTTATTCGAAAGTCGTAGGAAACGGCAATGTCACCACGGCAACCCACGAACGAAGGTCTGCCAACCGGGACCCGAAGGGTGTTTGATGTGCATTTCAAGTTCAATGTCATGTGGAGGATGAAGGAGTGGGATCCGAAGGTCAGATGGAAGAGGCTAGAATGTCTTCACAGAGTTGTGAAATGCCGACAGAATTTCAATGGTGGAAGTTCACAAGGCAGAGTCTGAGTCATACATCGACTTGAGATTTTACCAATTTTGACCACAAGGCAACTGAAGGGCTAGGGTCCGGCCATCAGAAGGCTAGGGCTAGAAATTCTTTTGGAAAGGCGAGTCATGGGTAGTGTCCTAGGGACAAAATCTCGTGGAGACAAACACGCACAATTGGGATGGACCCGGTTTAGTTTATAAGTTTTTCCAAGTTCAGACGGTGGGAAGGTGGAGTCGTTCCACGATGGCGAGGATCGTTGTTTGAAATTTTGTTTCATTTTAGCATGCAAGCAATGGCACAGTGAGTTGGCGAGTCTGCAAGTTATGAATTCTCTGGCCGAAGAATGGCACTGAGGGGTCGAGGTTCCCCAGCCGTTATAGGGGTGATTTATGAGGTTTTTTCAAGATTTCATCACATGGGTTTGGGGCACCTTATTTTCCTCTATCTAATTCATGTAATTTTCCTCCTTTTAATTCATCATTTTACCCCAAAATCAACGAAAAACATAACATGAGGCATGGGCGAAGAACTAACCTCGAGAACCCGATGAATGTGGGTGACCTAGCTAGCATCAATGGCTTTGAGGTGGTGATCGAATGACTCGAGCGCAACGACGGCGTTGGAAGCTGGTTCTAGATCACTCTAACTTTTTTTTATCAACTAACAAAGTGATAATGACAATTTGAATCCATCTATTTATACCCTTAAGTGCATTTAACGCTCCTAATTAATGCATCCATGGGAATATCGAGGTCTGACAGTCAGAATACCATTGGTGAATAGTCATTTCAAAAGTTTGGCAGAAAACCACCAACGAAGAAGGGTCTGGGGACCGATGAGCAGAACGCCACCACCGAACAACTGTTAGAAACATCAAACAAACGAGGAAAACCTGGGAGTGGCAATCTGGCAAGCCAGGCCCGATGGGACGGATGGCCATTAAGACTCGTCAAAAACATGGTAAACGACAATCAAGGTGGCGGGTCCCAATCTGTGGAAGGATGAAGTCCTTTGGCCATTGGGCATGGCGAATGCAATAGGGAAGCTCGCCATGGGAAACCTGCGAGGGTGGACCCACGGAGCTCCAGGGATGTCTGTATGAAAGGCAGAGCCAAACTGCCAAGGGAGTCCCCATAAAGATATAGGACTTAGAAAATTTAAAGGGGTGAAACATGGCCAACTTGATATGACTCTTTTGAGGTTTACTGACCATTTGAGACACCAAATAGGGGCACGCACAACGAGGCAGCAACAAAATGACCCAGCAAGGCGAAGGAAAGAGGGGGTCCTTGTTCTGAACGGGGCATGTGTGTTGAGGGCACAACAATTAGTTGTGATGTATTTCTCAATAAATTGTGACCAACCAAAAGGAGAGACGAAAAATAAAGAACTTACCAAATTTACCTTGGAGCTCATTTGTCAAAAAAATTAAGTAGTGAATAAGCATAAATCCAATCTCTTTGACAATCAAATTTTATATTTTAACTATCAAACTTCAATGTAGACAAAGGGGCATGTCCCACTAGGCATGTTAGAATGAATGCAATAAAATTAGAATAATAAATTAAATTTAATATAATAATTAAAATTATTATTTTAAAACCATGTAAATCTTAGATGAAGTGTGAATTAGATTTTCTCAATTTAAAAAGGGTTGTAGATGTTCAATTTTGTGCAATATTTGTAAAGGTATAATGATCACATGATTGGGATATTCAAAAATAGATTAAATATTGTTTTCGAGAGCTTTCCTAATTCATGAAAGGAATGGTAAATTTATTAATTTTTGAGTGAAAAAATAATGGTCATAATTGATTTAATCAATCTTGAGAAGCGGATCTTATTTGGATTTAACTAGTTTGATTGACTTGTTAACTTAATCTATTGATTAGTTAACTCACCTAATTGACTAGTTAACTAGATTGATTGATTAATCAACTAATCTAACTAACCATTTTACTATCATAATTGATCAATCAACTAACTTGATTGATAGTTATATCGATCAACTAATTAGTTAACTAATTTGATTGATGAGTGAAAGGTGAAATTGACTATATTGACATGAGTCAAATGTGGGTGAGGATAATTAGGATTATTTATTTATTTTAACTGGATATATGTGCATGGATAATTAATTAATAATAATAATAATTCATCAATTATTTTTTTATAGGGTGATATTAGGGTAAATAAGATTAATTAACTAATTGACAAGGTGAATTACCATACCAAAGTTAAACTAGTAAAATGATGAAAAGATGAAGATAATATAATCAATTGATTAACAAACAAATAAAAATAGAACTAATCAATTAGAATAAAGTTAGTTGGCATCATTAGATTACATGAGATTATGAAAAAGTTAGTGACAAAATCTATCCACCTATCTAGAATTATTTACAACTAGTTTGATATCATAGCATAGTCTAAATTATGTAATTCTATTAACAACTATATTAAATTCAATGCAATATTAAACTAGGTTTGATAGCTTCAATCATTTCATTTCTTATACTCTAAGAAATAGTAGTGTTATTTATGTTATCAAAGCATAACAAGACACATCCTTCTACTCAAAATCAAATAAGATGGGTTACACAAGGAAACATACCCAATATGATTATCTCTAAGTTAATTTTCTTTGGTAAATCCTACATCTACACACTTAGTTCAAACATTAGACACATCTATAAAATACACCCACAGCTAAAGCACAACATACTAACTTAACCAACATATATTTTCATAAATCAACATATATTTAGCAAAAATAGTGAGCTTAAGAAAACCATAAAATTCTAATAGTGTAAGAACAATATATGTCATCAAGGATGGTAATCAATTATCAGCAACCAAACTACACGACCATAATTACATCACTCAAACTATTAGGCATGATTAAATCATTAAACACTCAACAAATACTCTATCTATCAACCATGTCCTAGAACAAGTTGTAGCATTAATATAGATTAAGGCATGGAAAAGTTCAATCATGAATGGACCTTCCACATTTTAAAAAGAACCATGGCCTATGCATCCATAAATTACTCCTATCTTCCTTCCTATCCTAAGAGAATTTTTTTCTAAATCCATTTTTATTGAAAATGAAGGTGAGTTGAAACTTGCACCAATTATATCCTAGTCTTCCACAAAGGGTTCTTTAGTAATTATCACTCTACCTACTATTTAGACAAACCATAAGCTACCATTAATTGTTTAAACCCTTTTAATTTTATAAATTCGTCATTTAAAAAAAAAGCCATAATATGTAGTTATAGGTTTTATTTAGTAGCATATGAGGGAGTGTGCCTTGTCATGTCAACCTCTAGTCATGCAGCATGTGACCTATTCGTCTCTTTTCATGCCATGTGAGGCTTTTGTGTTCATACCGTAAAGCACACATGAAGGACTATTGTGGTACCATGACTACGAATTTCCTTCTTCCTTATTTGGTAGCTTAATGTTAGTCACATAGTGATGTAATGTGTAATTTTAAGAATTGTAAACTTTTCTTGCAATTATTGGTGATCTTTTATCTTTCTTATGTGAGCCAACAATATTATTTTTATCTTTTTTTTAGTTTAGCCACAATTTGATGAATTTTCCAATTCCACATGACTCTTGTGGTTAATTTTAACTTATTGTTGGAATTGTGCACATTTTAATTTATTGTTTGAATTGCATTTTTTTTTCTTTTTGTATTTATGGAATTGTAGTAATTAAGTTAGATTCTTTTTCTTTGTTGATTTTGTTCTTGTGTTGTTATTTTCTTCTCGTCATGTCATGGGAGAGGACCTATGGTTGAGTGTATATAAGAAAGTAGATGCAGGTAAACTTTGAAGATGGGGTAATTGTGGGTTGTATGGGAAGTTATGATCCAATTACTTCCATAGTGATTTTATTCTTGATTAATATATATTGGAGGTTAATCCCCTTACACAAACATAAGGTAAATCACTTTTAGAAATGTATGGAGAAGCCACCTAATGTGTGACCTTGATACCATCACTCCATGTGGTTCTTAGCATTGGTTCTTAGTTACTCGGTACTTGGTGGTGACCATGGAATCCTCATGGACATATATGTGATATTTGTGTTTTTATCCCAATGATATGGAGGAGTGAATGTATGTTTTAATGAAAGATTGGCATTGAATATAAGTTGCATGCAAGATATTTTCATTAATTAAATTGTAATTAGAATGTGTGAATTACTTTATCCATTTGAAAATGATTAATGATCATGGAATTTTTTTGTGTTGGAAGCTAATAAATAAGATTTTCTTTTGGAAAATATTATGCTTTTATAGTGTATGATGTATCATGATTTATATTATATTTCTATTGATTAGCATTCAATTGTAGGTATTCTTTCCTATATTTAGGGTGTTGTTATGTTGCTTGCCTAATTTGGTGTGAAGAAGTTTTGGTTGCAATGATTTCATCCTTATCTTGGTGACTTTAAAGAGTAATTCAACCCCTAGGGGGAGGATGTAATGCCCACCTATTCCTTACCTTGTGTAGACATACGAATTTAGCATCATTCACATTCATCCATTCATCAGGTAAAGCAAGTTCATTAAATCCATTCATCAAATAAATCAAGTCTATTTAATTCAATCTCTAAGGATCATCCATTTAAATTGAATAAATTAACTTATTTAATTTAAGCCTATCATTACCTCATTTGATTAAATAAATCAATTTTAATCAAATCCTAACATTCCATCTTTTATAAATCATCTCCTAAGTTCATCTCCTTCAAATTAATTAACCTTTATTTTACATCATCCTTTTAATTAAATAAACCAAACTTTATTTAATTAAATCTCAAATTCATATTCCTCCTTTTTTATTTAAATAAATCCAAGTATCTAAGCCAAATGGGTCAATCACCTAATCCTTCACTAAATTAATATAATCCTGATTAATCTAATCTAATCACCCATCACGTCCTCTAGCTTTTCCCACTTGCACAAATAAGGAATTTTAATTCATTTATAAAATCCTCATTTTCCCTCAACAAGGCATCTTTGGAGAATATTCCTCAAGTTTGAATTTGAAAACAAGTTGACTTGTCCCTTCCAACACGGCAATAACTCCCCTCTTACATGTCCCCCACTTGGCATTTAAGTCTCTTTTTCTCCCTCCAACAAGCCAAATTTGAATTTGAAAAGGCCAACTAATCTCATTTGTTGGCACATTGACCAAAAATTGCACATCCTCCATCCACTCACAAGGTGACAAGTGTCTCCTTCTTATTGGCTAAATCTTTATCCCACATTGCTCTCTTTTGGGCACTCTTTCAACTTGAGATTCTATAAATAGAAGGCTCATTCTTCAACAATCCATCCACAATCTTCATGCAAAGTTACTCTCTTCAATTGAGAGCTAATTTTGTCCACCTCACTCCATCTTGAAGGTATCTTCATCATTTGAGTTTGTCAAGGATTGGGAAAGGGTCACTTCTCATAAGTGACACCAATCCACTATGGAATAGGTGTGCTTTATGTTTCTTTCATGTTCCTAATTAGTTTGTTTTACTATCTTGTTTGAGAGACATTAGGCATTATTTCATAGGATTATTTAGCAAATTTGCATGGACTAACCTTTGTCATGAAGTTTAAAAGGCATGCAGATTTTATAGATGATCACATGTGGCGCTAGAAGGAGGGCCTCAAACCATTTATCTTCAGATTCTGCATTTACATTGGTGCAAGATTTGCATTTAAATTTCACACTTGTTGGTTTCATTTGTTACAAAAAATTTAAAAGCTTATCTATTTTATGCATATTCGGACATTAAAAAAAAAATTACAGGTGTAATCAATGAAGAATGGTATTATCAATATGGGTTTTTAGCTACAACGTATATTTCAAATAATGTGTTATATTTTTTATGAGTCTTCTGTGGCATCATAAGTCATCCTTCTATTTTCTTTCACAGATATATCAATTGAGATGCCCCTAATAATCTGCATATGCAATAAATGAAGGAGTGTTTTGAAATTCTTGCACCCAACATTAAGGCGTGATTGATAAAATGCCTATCCCAGGCTTGCGAATCTTCTTTTTTCATGATTGTGTGTTTATGAGAGATCTCCAACTTTTTAGAGTCGAATACATATTTGCTTTGCGTGCATTCTTAGACCTGCGTCATAGAAAACACATCTTTCTCCTCCTCTTCTTTGTCGTGTTGTGAAGAGAGGGGGGAATTTTGTTCCTCAACTCATGTATGCATTTTTCTCAATCTTCTTTTTCGTACCCTTTGAAGTAGGAGGTTTTTTTTTTCACTTTGTATGCGTATTTTAGTACTTCTCATTTCCTTTGTATGTGCATTTTAATCAATCTGTATTATCTTCTCTTGTACTTTATAAACATGACAGGCGCAGTGGGTGAGGTATGTGTGAGCTAACATATAACAACATATGTAAGCAAGTCAAGGTCGGGGACCTACCTAAAAATATCCCAACCACGCAGTTCAACAAACTTTAATCTCACAGCTAGACAAAAGAGCTGGAGAATTTATTCAAAACCAGTCGCATTGGTGGGAATTTTAGAGCATCATTTCACAGTATGGTACAGTTTTGGTGTACATCATGGAGGCGAATAAGTGCAAAGTTGAATAGAATCCATACATGTTCGATTAAGCTATGTTTGTCAACCAAAGTCTTAGTACTCTTGACAAAATCTTGTGATTTACTGGAGTCTTACACCATCACCCATAAATATGAGAGATAATCTGATCAACGGTGATCACCTTGGTTGATAGTGGCAGGCGAGGTTGTGTATGTCTCGTGCGCCATAAAGTCTTACTAAGTGATGGCTTGTTAGCAAGATGTGATGTATGCTCATTAATCCTCTTCTGCAAGGCTCTTGGTACGCATTAATGAGCATCTTATTAGAGATTCT
This sequence comes from Sequoia sempervirens, assembly GCA_007258455.2. Classification (NCBI taxonomy): domain Eukaryota; kingdom Viridiplantae; phylum Streptophyta; class Pinopsida; order Cupressales; family Cupressaceae; genus Sequoia; species Sequoia sempervirens. The sequence continues at coordinate 60,733 of VDFB02324738.1, forward strand.
ATGTCAAACAGTTTAAATGCCTTATTTGCACTCTTACAGTTTATCGATGCATTTTTTTAGGCACTTAAAAGAGATTTGATATTCCTGCAGGGTAATGCTTAAACTCTCCTGCCACCTCCAATACTCCATTGGCAGTTTCAATCCAAAGCTTTCATAGGATTTTTTTTCATTGGGACGGCAACATTCAAAGTGATTGCACTCTGTATAAGGTCGATTTGCATATCTGAGTATGTTGAGTGTAAGCTACCTTTGATGATGGTTGATGCCAAGTTTTGTGCTAGCTGCATGGAGAAGAAGGTCGATGGAGCTTGAACAAGTCGATTAGCTTGTTATTGCTTAACATATTTTCTCTCTACCTATGTCAGAATGAAGCCTATTTACCGATGGAGATAGAAGGCATATAAGGCTCTTTAATATTGGCAGATATTAATAGCAAGGATGGTATTTATTTAGCAGATTTTAACAGTTGAGAAGGTGCCTTTGTTATTAACTAAAGAATTTAAAAGTCTTTATTTCTATGAAATGGTTAACACATGCCTTAGTATATCTTTGTTGGCTGATAGAAAAATCTTTATTTATTGTAAATATCGATTCACACTTTTCACATAAAAGTCTTCGTTTGTTGTGCTTTGTTAATGCATCTATTGAACATCAAATATGGAGATTTGAAATCTTTTTTTCCCAACTGCCTTGCTTTTATTGTGGAAATGTTCAACTAGGTGTGGTATCTTTTTGAGCCAATCATTAAAAATTGCAAGCATCCTCTTGGAGTAATGAGCCCATTTATGACTTTTTGAGTTGGCTTTTAGCTTTGTTGGGGAATTATCTTTTTTCTAATCAAGGTTTGTTTTAAAAAAGTTAATGGAAAGTGGGATTCTTATTAATGCTCCATTTCTTAGTTTAAAATCATTTTTCTTTTTATTCAAAAATTGTTCTATTATTTAAAGACTAATGCTCAAAATCCATTTTAATTAAACAAACTTGACCCTCATATAATTGTATTTCTTGTCTTATAGGAAAATGAAGGAAAGTGAAAGGAAAATGAAGGAAAACAAGGAAAACGAAGGAAGATGAAGGAGAACGAAGGAAAATGAAGGAAAACAAAAGGGGTAAAGGAAGGAAAAGCGATGAGGAGGGATTTTCATTTGCACAAGGAGCTTGCTAGAAGTGATCTTCAAAGAATCTTGGAGGGAATTTAAGCATTTAAAATTGGAGTTTATAAAGCATTTTTTAATGCTTGGAGATTTCGTCGTATGCTTTAATTTTCTGTTATAGACTAACTCACTTGTTTTTGGGCTTTAAAACGAACATTACAAAATCTTTCGATTTTCATTGCAAAGGGTTAAAATTAACTTTAGGAAAATTGACTAGATTTTGTTTGGAGAACTAACAATTGAACAAAACAACTCTCATTTGTCCTTCGGTGCTTTAAAAAGAACTCACAATTGCTTTAAAAGTTTAAAATGAACATGTACTACTTTTTTTTCATGATTACTTACTTAAACTAACATCATCGAAAAGGACGTATGCGCTTCTCTCACGCTTCACAGTGATCTTGAGAATCAAAAGGATTTTTTGGTGATCTTAGGTTGAGATAAAGTAATCACCTCCACACTTCATTTTTGGGTTTAAAATTGAACAAAACACTTTGCGAGTGTGAGTAAACCTATTGCATGTGTTCTCCCTTTGTTTCTAAATGAAGGTTGATCAAACTATGAATATGTTTACTCACTTTTTCTTATCTTAGAGGGCCTGCCTTGGGGGAAAAGTACTCACCAAAGGGAATGACTCAACCAATAACACTCTAAAGCCAAGAGTATTTTGAGTTGGGATATAAATTTGGGTATTAGAATTAATGCCAGTATCACGCAGTTGACTCCAACGAGAAGGGCAGCAATAGTCTCTCACCACGTTGAGTCAACTCCTACGAACGGAAAGTCCGAACTAAAACCCTTGTTTAGAAATTGCCAAAATCCTTGATCTATTTGTTGGTGCAAGAACGGTCGTTCTGAAACCGCCCCACACTTTTACAGTCTTTTGTAGAAATTGAAAGCATGCCATGGGAGTTTCATGGGTGTTGATGCTTGGATGCCCCATATAAGTGAGTGTCATGGAGGGGAGCTAGTGGGGTCAAGCATCTAACCATTCGCTAAAGATAAGCATAGTTGGACTTGTCCAAGTGGGGACTCAACAAATATTGTCTTTCATATCCATAAGGTTGTGCTTATTCTTGGTCACAAGGTTCTATAGGCTCATTCCTTTGAACCATCCAGAAATGTATGCTCAATTTGAACCACTTCTTGGTTGAGAGGTCCTTAGAAGTATCGTATGCTCTTCAATACCGAGGTCAGTAAACAAGTGTCTTTTTAGGTACATCCTAGGATCAAAATCAAACCTTCATCGACCTTTTAACATCAAAACCAATATCATCTCATCACCAACTCTTCAAAAATCTTGGAAAAATCCTTCATGTTAAACTTTGGGCAAAGCATTTAAAATCAATCCAAAATCACCTTGTTTGATTGAATGTGTGTAGATGCATCCTTCTCCACATGTTTGATCAAATTATCAAAACTTTTGAACAAATTCATCCCTTGATAACATCCAACATCTTGGTATTTAGGAGTTCATTATCAAAATCATCTTGTTTGGATAGGAGTGTTTAGATGAATCCTTCTTCTCATACCTAGAAAAATTATCATCTTGTGAACGATTTAACTCTAGGACAACATCCAACCTCTTAGAGTTTATGAGTCCACCAAAACCAAAATCTAAAACAAATCAATCCTAAATCAAGTCCTAAAGTTTAACATACCCTTCAATATTTTCTCAAGATTTCCAATCATCCATCAAACATCTATCTTACATCCATATTATTATCACCCTTTGATCCTTAAATCATCCTAAAAAAATTTTTTTGTACCTAAAGTTAGATCAATCCAAAGAATTAGAGAATTCACCTTTTGTATTCTTGAAGATTGATCCCTATTTTATGGTGCAAACTAGATCACAACACAAGAGGAACATGGAATCCAACAAAGAAACATCTACTTCAAGTGACTTAAGTCAAACCGCTCCCGAAATGAATCCCATTGGGTCTGGCAATCTCACGGTTAACCTTCCTACATTCTCGCAAGACCATCAAGAGGAAGGTGTCCAAATGGAGGATCTTACCAATAATCCCTTTGGAATATCACATGAGGAAATCATTGAAATAATTCAAAATCCATAGAATCATAAGATTATCAACATCATGATGAGAATCAATCCCTCACTATACATGCTCGAATTAGCAAAGCAAGGGGCTAAACTCCCCTCTGATTTCGATGTAAGTACTATTGTGGAACCATCTTTTGGAGTCATGCCTCAAATCTCATCTACCATCCCCATTTCATCTGCCCCCTCATTTCAAAGCATCACTCAAAAAATCCCACAAATCACATCATCCATTGCTCCAATGCAGCCTATTGTTAACAAAGGAAGTGCATTTCTCAATGCATTGCAAATGCATCCTCTCGTAAACAATCAAGACTTGGAAGAAAACACCATCTTGGCACAAACCATATCATTGCATACATATGATCCTCTCACCTTTCATGATTTGAATGACCCATCATCATCATTTCGCGCAACACCCCAAACCTCTCTCCCCATAACCTCGCAAGGAGAGGGTGACATGTTCAGACCAGGGGGCATTTTCGACACTGCACCATTTCCTCAAGAGATCACATCTCTCACATTTCCACCACTTCTTGGCTTAGGGCTTCCACCTTTACCAAATATCAATCAAAATCAAACCAACATCTTGAACATCACACCAAACATTCAAAACTTGTCATCGACATCGCAACAACAAATGAAAACTACACAAGTAATCACAACATCATCAACCCCCCCTAACATCTCAAAGCATGGTATCTCAAGGACCAACCACATCAATCACACCATCTACCAATCAAACCCCAATCACCAACATAATAGCACCTCTCACCTCCACAAAAAGCACCATTTTGAATCCACCACCACCAAGCTCCAATACATCAAGCCAATACAGTATGGTATTGCAAGCCACTTAGCAAGCTGCTTATCAAAAGGAATTCCTGCAAGTACAAACACAACAAGCCACACAACTATTTTCTCAACAAGCCACGCAACTAGCTACTCAACAAGTCGTGCAACTAGCTGCTTAGCAAGCCACTCAAGCGGCGCAAGCTACTCAAGTTGCCCAAATCACAAAACAAGCGCAGTAGGCTACAGAAGCCCAAGCCTTATTGCAACAACAACAACAAAAAGCTGCTCAAGCTACACAAGCTCAAGCACAAGCACAAGCTCAAGCTGCTCAAGCTACACAAGCTCAAGCACAAGCACAAGCTCAAGCTGCACAAGCTCAAGCGCATGCTCAAGCCAAAGCCCAATATCAAGCACAACAAGCACAAGCATAGTATCTTGCACAACACATAGTGCAACAACAAGCATATCAGCAAGCGCTAAAGCAATATCAAGAATAGTAGGAAGTAGCCCAATTAGCAGGTCAACAACAAGCTCAGTAACAGGTGCTAATAGCACAGCAGCAACAGGACCAACAACAAGCGTTGTTGGTAAAACAACAATTGCAAGCATACTTGGCTCAACAAAATATGCAAACATCATCCATCAACATACCAACCAATCCACCCATCCCACCACTTCAAAACACTTTCATCCCACCCCCTGATCTGCAAAACAACGTGACAACACAAATCAGGTTGCTCTCGCAACAAGCGTTTGACCTTCAATTAGGGAAAACCACAAAAACACCCAGCAACTTGTGCCCTTATCCATTTGACAGAAGCCTTGTAATGAAGCCATTCCTAAAGGGATTTTAGATCCCCAAATTTGATAAGTACCGTGGGATGGGAAACCCTGAAGATCACATCAGGGAATTCCAGGTTCATTGCATGGAAGTTGCGTATGATGATACCTATCTGATGCAGCTATTTCTGAGGAGTCTGGCTGGCCACACCATGGAATGGTTCTCTCACCTACCTACAAGCATCAAGACATTCCAAGAAATCATAGACGCATTCATCAAAAACTATGCATGCAATATCGCCATGGATGTCAATCTTGAGGAACTATCGACTCTAAAACAAGGTAAGAATGAATCATTTGCTTCATTCCTACAATGATGATGATCCAAGGCCAATCAGAGTAAATGGGTCATGCCTGAGGAACAACAAGTGTGCACTATCATATCTAACCTTGACGGCCTCTTGGCATTCCATCTCAAAGTTCAAGGGATCACCACATACGACCAGTTGATTTCCAAGGTGCTCAGCATCGAAAGAGCCCTTATGACACAACCTGGAGGATCAACTTCATATCCTGAACAACAGAACAATCGCCCACCCACCAATTACAATGACAAACCTCACACATGGGCAAGAAACAAAATATTACCAATGATGGTGTCGTCAATGCTAAAGTTGTCATCAGTGTCCCTCGGAAAAACACACCCGCACCACAACAACAAAACCAAAACCATCATCAACACAACCATCATGTAAACACAACACATCAAACAAAAAATCAAGTGATCAATAATGTCAATGATCAAAGGGGACCGCCCTAGCGAAACAAGAATTCCATCAAACAAAAGTACACCGCTCTTGGGGAACCACTCAAAGTCATCATGAAGAAACTGATAAACGAAAACTTCATCAAGATTACCACCTATGAGAACTACCAAGAACCAGACCTTAAACCTCCTTGGTATAACAAAAATCAGCTCTGCGACTTCCAAAAAATCAAAGGGCACACCACTAACAATTGCATGAGGTTAAAGAACATAGTCCAAGACCTCATCGATCAAAGAATCATAAATGTGGAACAGCCAACAGGAAACTAGAACCTCAAAATATACACAAATTTGATGCCTAACCATAACAATAAAGGGAACAATAACACTAATAAGGGGAAAGGTACCTTCAAAAACGTGAATCATGTGTATGAAATTTTCATCGCTTACCTAGATGAACACTATGCAGTAATCACTATCAAAGGAGCTCAGGTCGATTGTGGAGTCACCACAAGAGGTGGAAAAGTTACTATTGCAGGATCATCTCAACCAAACAAAACTTTCATGTCAAATTCAAGATTTGTTCCCAATGGTTACAATGTCCTTGATCAGCTAAAAATAATGCCAACACAAATCTCCATCATGGAGTTATTAAAAATCTCATCCACCCACAAGAAAATACTTGAGGAAGCATTGGCTTCATCCGCCGTCCCCACAAATCTTGATGCGGAACAATTCCAAGCTATGGTCGGAAACATCATTACCCAGAATCTCCTTACATTTTTTGACCAATACTTTCCCACTCAACCATCTCACAACCATGCACTCCATTTAGAGGTCCTAGTGCAGAAAAGTAAAGTCAAGCGAGTCTTGGTGGATGGAGGTGTAGGCTTGAATATTTGTTCCCTCAAGCTCATTAAGCAGTTAAAAATCTTTGAGGATTCCATCTACAAAGGAAAAGGTATTACAAACAGAGCATATGATGATCAGGAAAGAGTTTCCCAAGGCACAATCAAAATCCCTATTCAAGTAGGAGCAGCTATCATGGAAACCACCTGCCAGGTCCCAGACCTCAATTTTCCTTATAACATTCTCCTAGGATGTCCATGGATCCATGCAATGCAAGCGGTAGCATCAAATTTCCATCAATGTGTCAAATTCACATATGAACACTGGTACATTTTGACCAATTTTTCGACAATGTCGGGCCAGAATTTTGACATTTCAAATGTTGTCGAAATTCTGACGGAATTATAGCGACGAACAGCCATCGAAATTCTGACGGGCCATCGTTGAAAAATTGGTCAAAATGTACCAGTGGAAGGACAAGAGGTCACCATCCATGGAGATCCTGAACCATTCTCCTACTACAAGAACCTTGAGGCAAAATACTACAAAATCCCTCAAGTGCCTAAAAATGATGAAAGCCCATCAACACCTTACATTGATCTAGCCACACTCGCTTCCACTTTTGTGACAAAGACACCCACCACTCCCGCCATCCCAACCATCTCTGATATCAAATTCATCATCCAGGATAATGGTTGTGGAATCTACACGATTCCCAAAAATTCTTTGGTGGTAGGAGAGTTACCACAATCTCTCAAATCATGAGGACATCCGCAAGCAAATGAAGCCTCCACATCTCAAACATCCCCAGAAGAATATCCCAACTTCAGAAGTTGGGGAGATCTCGGTTGAGAAGTCATAGAGGAGGACCCATCTCATCTCCTATACCAAGATAATAGACCAGCAGCCAATCTACCAATGGATGACAAAAGCAAAGGTTTGCAAATGATGCTCGTAATGGGTTATGATAGAAACCAAAGACTTGGTCAAAATGACAATGGGCTTATAATACCTATCATTCTAGAGACGCGAATGAGAAATCTTGGCCTTGGATGTACCCCTCTGAGTATAACCATACGTGGCCGAATTCCTCCAGTTAGAAAGGTCAATAATCCTCCTCAGTTATCCGTAGTCTAACTTCGCTTACCCGTATCTATAGGTCGCGTCTTAGACAACTTCACATTTGACATAACTGACATTTGTAGTAGTAGTGATGACAAGGATCCCATAACAAACCTACCTAGGCTCTTCGAGGATACCACCCTTCTCATTATTAGCACCTTATCCTTTGAGTCAAACCATCAAAATCATGAAATCTACCTAGTTTACCCCCAACTCATTGATTATGACCAATGAGAACCACTAGTTCTTAACACATTTGAAAATGATGAGGCGCTCTCAGAATTCATGGGACTAAGGGATAACATTCCATGTGGGGATCACAAAGAAAGATTCATCATTGAGCTAGATACACAGGCCTATTATGGGGAAATGATTGAATCCCTCAGTCGCAAAAGTGATAAACTAAGAATAATATCTAAGTCCTTGAGTGAAAACCACACTGTGGCACTCTTCGACACGAAAAAAGTAAAAAGAAAGGACACATCCAATGGTGAAAACCTCTCTAAGGCACCTGAGGATGGGGGATTCAATCTTCCTTTCAAAGCTCTCCATCAGGAAAAATCAGCGGTCCTAGTAGAAAAGTGCAATCCAGTTAATCTAGGAACAGAGGAGACCCCACACATCACATTTTATGTGAAGTCATTAATATCAGAAGAACAAGAAATCATAGCAGCCTTCTTGAGAGAGAGATAGGTAAACTTTGCATGGAGCTATGCAAACATGCCAGGGCTCGATCTAGAAATTTTAGTTCATCACCTAGCAGTATAATCTGAAGCAAAGCCCGTTAGACAAAACCTCAAGAAAATGCACCCTCAGATTGCCCTGCTAGTCAAAATTGAATTAAAGAAGCTATTGGATGTAGGATTCATTTGACCAATAGATTATCCATAATGGGTGTCAAACCTGGTTCCTGTCTCAAAACTTGATGGGGGCATCATAATCTGCACAGACTTCAGGGACTTAAACAAGGCATGTCTGAAAGATGATTTCCTATTGCCCAAAATTGACATGATCGTAGACATGACAGCGGGACACAAAATGCTTTCCTTGATGGATGGTTTACTGGGATACAACCAGATAATGATTGCTAAAGAAGACCAACACAAAACAGCCTTCACTTGTCCATGGGGGACTTACTGTTGGAATATGATGCCATTTGGCTTGAAGAATGCAGGAGCAACATACCAAAGAGACATGACGTTAATCTTCCATGACATGATCCATTAAACTATCAAAGATTATGTCGATGACATATGAGCCAAATCTAGAAAGAGGAAGGATCACATAGCAACCTTAAGTGCCATTTTTATAGGTTGGAGGAATACAAGGTCAAATTAAATCCAAAGAAGTGCATCTTCGGCATACAATCAGGAAAGTTGTTAGGATACATAGTGTCAATGAGAGGTATTTAGGTAGACCCTGCCAAGGTAAAATCAATCCTTGAGATGGAGGCACCCAAAACATTGAAACAATTGAGAGGTCTCCAAGGTAGGCATCAGTCCATCCGAAGATTCATAGCATAGCTGGAAAATAAATAGAATCCATACTCTCACCTACTTCACAAGGGAGTAGTGTACAAATGGGATAACAAGTGTGAAGAAGCCTTCAATAAGATCAAATAATATATGCTTACACCACCCGTCCTAATGCCACCAATCCCAAGAAAGCCATTAATTCTCTGTGTCAGCAACAACAATAGCCCTTGGTGCTCTTCTAGCTCAGCATGACAAAAATGGGACAAAAAGGGCCATCTATTATATCAGCAGAACAATGGTTGGGCATAATTTAAATTACTCATTCATAAAAAAAGTATGTTTAGCAGTAGTGTTTGCTTCACAGAAATTTAGACATTACATGTTGGCACACAAAATAAAACTCATCGCCAAAATTGACCCTCTCAAGTACTTACTATCAAAGGCAATGCTCACTGGAAAAATGGCTAAATGGGTCATGATACTATCAAAATATGACATTGAATGCGTAGAGCGAAAAGCAATTAAAGGCCAAGTCATCGCAGATCAGCTTGTAGAAGCACCAATCTATTCAAAGAATCCTCTCATCTTAGAGTTTCTAGACGAATCCATCTTCAATCTCAACACAACTAACCACTGGAAACTTTACTTTGATGGCTCATACACTCAACATGGATCAGGAACCGGTGTCTTCTTTATCACCCCACAGGGGGACTGCATACCAAGGTCATATAAATTGGCATTCCCCTGCACTAATAACATTATAGAATATGAGGCTTTAACCATAGGTCTCAAAATAGTAGTGCAGTGGCACATCATGGCCCTCAGAGTATACAGAGACTCTCAGTTGATAATAAGCCAAGTGAATGGTGAGTACTAGACTAAGGATGATAAGCTCACTCCATACAAGAAACTGGTAGGCTCTCAAGGAATCCTTTATCAAGATCACATTTGAGTAGATACCCAGAGCCAACAACATAGCAGCAGACACCATGGCAACGATTGTATCCCTATTGGACATCCCTCACAATGTCCCAAAATATGAATTCCTGGTAGAGCAACTTCTCATGCCCACATTCGAGGTACTAGAATCAGAATTTGTGTGTGAAATCGTTGGTCCCGGTGATCCCTGGTACCATGACATTTATACCTACTTGTGAATAGGTGTCATACCTGCTGACTTACCCTCAACCTTAAAACAAACCTTTGTCAAAAAGGCATCCCGATTCATCATCCTAGGAGATACCCTGTATCATAGGAGCATAGAAGAAACCTTATTACATTGTTTAAATGTTGAGGAGGCATTGATCGCTTTAACTCAAGTACATAATAGTATCTGTGGTTCACGCTCGAGTGGAATGACCCTAGCCAAGAAATTGTTGAGGATGGGGTATTATTGGCCTACAATGGAAAGAGAGGCACATGCCTACGTCAAAAGGTGCCTACAATTTCAACAGCATGGAGACCTCATTCATGCTCCAGCTCAAGAACTTCATCCCATCATCACACCATGCCCCTTTTCATAGTGGGGAATTGATCTCATTGGAAAAATCACTCCCACTTCATCTAATGGCCATAAGTTCATCATAACCACCGCTGAGTACTTTACCAAGTGGGTGGAAGCCATACCCATGATGTATATAACCAGGAATCAGATATCAAAGTTCATCTTGAACTATCTCATTTGTTGCTATGGTGTTCCACAAGCCATTATCTCAGATAATGGGACACCATTTAAGAATCAGGATGTTCAAAAATTGTGTGAAAAATTCAAAATCTAGCATCACTTCTCCACCCCATATTATCCCCAAGGAAATGGCCAAGCAGAAGCCACAAATAAAACCATTTTAAAGATCCTCAAGAAAATAGTCAATGACACAGGTCATGACTGGCATCTGCAGCTCAATCCCGCCCTTTGGGCCTACCGAACTAGCATCCGCACACCCACCAGTGCCACCCCTTTCTCCTTGGTCTACGGATCAGAAGTAGTACTCCCCATTGAGATCGAGCTCCCCATTGAGATCGAGCTCCTGTCACTAAGAATATCACTGCAAAACCTCATCATGGATGAAGAGTACCGAGTATCAAGACTAAATGAGTTGGAGCTACTAAATAAGTGGCATATAGATGCTTTAAATCATTTGTAAGTCTATTAGAATAGACTCAAGAGGAGCTATAATAAGAAAATCAAAAGCAAAACATTCCAAGTTGGAGAACTGGTACTAAAGGAGAATCAGAAGAACGTCCCAAATCCAAATAGCAAAGGAAAATTTGAACCCAACTAGTTAGGACCATTTGTTATCACAGCAAGCTATAAGTTAGGGGCATATTAGTTATGAACACCCGAAGGGGAACCTCTGCAAGATCCCATAAACAGCTCTCATCTCAAAAAAAATTATGCCTAATATTTCAAGGTATGGAACCAAAAAAATCCAAACAAATCATAAAATGTCCTGAAGAAATGGTTACCTTGGCGAAAACTTGACAAACAAGCATTTTGGTGACAACAAAAAAATCCAAAAAAATAAGAAAAAGGATTAAAAACAGTAAAGAGAAAACAATCATCCTCTGGTGAAAACCACTTCAGTGGCACTTTGGACAAGTACCTTGGAAAAAACCTGGCAAACAGCCGCCTTGTGTAAATAAGTACTTTCCATCCACCAAGATCTTTACGACTTGTTATGCATCATCCATCCATTGTGTTTCCATCATCCATCGCATTCAAATCTCCATCCATCACCCATCCATTTGACATCCATATCATAGCTTGGTCTTGCATTCGTATCATGATCCCTCCTAGTACTACTCGGCCCATCCTCAAAGTCAATTTGTCATGCCTTTATCATATTAGTCTATTGCATCACATTGGGGGCATGTTCTCATCAGATCGGATTCGTGTATATTCTTGAAGTCCTAAAATCAAAAAATCCAAAAACATCAGAAAATCCAAAAATCCAAAAACATCAAAAAATCAAAAAAATCCAAAAACATCACAAAATCACAAAATCCAAAAACATTCAAAAAATATCAAAATCCAAAAACAAGTCAAAACGTTAGTCAAAAAGTCAAAAACAAAGTTGTCTAATCGAACTACGAGTCTCTGAGCCTGGAACATAGGCAAGGTAGATCTTTGATCATCCCCGAAACACTTAGGTCAATCCTGTAGGAGTCCGTCATAAAAAACTGACATTTCATCATGTATATATTCATCTATAAATCAGTCAAGTCGTCAGTCAAACTACGTGGTCTCTACGTGTATAACGTAGGCAAGGCTAATCTGTTGATCAGCTCTCGAGGCCCCTAGGATAGGTCCTTAGGTTAGTCTCTTGGTCAAAATCTCAAAAAACCCCAAAAACACTAGAAAATCAAAAATCAAAACATTTGTAAAATCTCAAAATACTAAAAACAACCTCAAAACATTGCAAAACTCCAAAAACATCCAAATATTTAAAAAAAAATCCACCCATCTCATCTCGCTTTCACCGCAATAACATCACTCATAATAAACGATCATCATCCTCAACCTTTGGTGAAACAATCAGAAACAAGTCTAGCAGGTGAAAAGTGAAAACTCAAAACGTCAAGTCTCAGATTTAAGTCAATACGTAAACAAGTTGGTCAACTCTTTGTGTCAATAGCCTATCATCCAATCAATCACATTTCAATCATCTGATAGCATCATGTCCTAGGATGTATCCTTCCTACAATGGGCATTATTTATCAGAAAGAACACTTTGGATAAACGAAATGGCGTGCCGACATTCACTAACATGTCCTAGGATGTATCCTTCCTACAATGGGCATTATCTTTTGGCAATAGTTTTGGTTCTTATCCTTAAAAACACATTTCCCTTTGGATAGAGGTATGAAGAACATTGGCATGTTTGTTTTCTTTATCTTTGTCTTTTGACTTATCTTTTTGCGCTCATTCCAATAACCTCTCGATGATGTCCAAACAAATGGATTTAGAGAGATAGGAATGGGGCAACGATCATTAGCTTTTTTCTGCTATGCTTGTTGGACGTTCTTGTAATATAACTTGGTGAATACTTTCTTTGTTAGATATGTATGGAGGGTGTTTTGGGTAGCTTGTTGACTATTGCATTGATAGGTTATACCTTTCCATTTTTTGGTCTGAGATGTTTGAAACTTCTAAAGTGCATCCTAGCAAGGTTTTTGTATGTCAGGTGTGAACAAGAATACTCCTATCTATTTGTTGAATCAAATTCCATCACACTAAGTGCAACACCATCCTAGTCTTTTATACCTTGATGCATCATGCTTATGCGTGTTATCAAACATGAGGTAAGTGACCCTTTTAAAATCCCAATTCTTGATAAGCAAATCATCCATTTCCCATCATCATCTCTCATAAAGTTGGCTTGTTGGATCCTCTTGTCATCATCTCATTTCTTCTTTTCCACACTAACATCACGTCATGATCAATTAATCATCATCACCAGTGCATCCATCCTGCATCCACAAACCATCAGCATTTTGCACATCATCTCACATGCATGTTCATCATCATAATATAGATCTGTTAGTCTAAGCATCTCATAAATCATACATTTGCATAAAACACCTACTGCATAATCATATAGGCATCATCACATCGCAATATCATTTAAGTTGTTTAGGATAATATAGATTGGTTATTCTAAGCATCTTAAAAACATCTCATTTGCATCATCATAACCATTCATACGTCCATATTGAACCTCTTTATCATGAGATCGAACCTCAAATCAAATCTTTTCGCTCGATCTCTCGAGGGGGCAATGTACTAGTGTACTTCTTTCCACTGGGGCATCCGAAAAAAAATTAGAAATTTTTTAAATTTTGATCACAGCAAGTTTATTTCTTTGAACCAATGCAGCAAGTACATTGCTTCAAAGAGGGGGAAAATGTAGACATACGAAATTAGAATCATCCACATTCATCCATTCATCAAGTAAATCAAGTTCATTAAATCCATTCATCAAATAAATCAAGTCTATTTAATTCAATCTCTAAGGATCATCCATTTAATTTGAATAAATTAACTTATTTAATTTAAGCCTATCATTACCTCATTTGATTAAATAAATCAATTTTAATCAAATCCTAACATTCCATCTTTTATAAATCATCTCCTAAGTTCATCTCCTTCAAATTAATTAACCTTTATTTTACATCATCCTTTTAATTAAATAAACCAAACTTTATTTAATTAAATCTCAAATTCATATTCCTCTTTTTTTATTTAAATAAATCCAAGTATCTAATTCAAATAGGTCAATCACCTAATCCTTCACTAAATTAATCCAATCCTGATTAATCTAATCTAATCACCCATCACATCCTCTAGCTTTTCCCACTTGCACAAATAAGGCATTTTAATTCATTTATAAAATCCTCATTTTCCCTCAACAAGGCATCTTTGAAGAATATTCCTCAAGTTTGAATTTGAAAACAAGTTGACTTGTCCCTTCCAACATGGCAATAACTCCCCTCTTACATGTCCCCCACTTGGCATTTAAGTCTCTTTTTCTCCCTCCAACAAGCTAAATTTGAATTTGAAAAGGCCAACTAATCTCATTTATTGGCACATTGACCGAAAATTGCACATCCTTCATCCACTCACAAGGTGACAAGTGGCTCCTTCTTATTGGCTAAATCTTTATCCCACATTGCTCTCTTTTGGGCACTCTTTCAACTTGAGATTCTATAAATAGAAGGCTCATTCTTCAACAATCCATCCACAATCTTCATGCAAAGTTACTCTCTTCAATTGAGAGCTAATTTTGTCCACTTCACTCCATCTTCAAGGCATCTTCATCATTTGAGTTTGTCAAGGATTGGGAAAGGGTCACTTCTCACAAATGACACCAATCCACTATGGAATAGGTGTGCTTTATGTTTCTTTCATGTTCCTAATTAGTTTGTTTTACTATCTTGTTTGAGAGACATTAGGCATTATTTCATAGGAGTATTTAGTAAATTTTCATGGACTAACCTTTGTCATGAAGTTTAAAAGGCATGCAGATTTTATAGATGCTCACACCTTGAGATATTTATTTCTAGAATTGTATTTATTTCTATGACTAGATTATCATGGTATTTTATCCCATTTCTATCTTTATAGGTATCTAGTTTATATATGTGATTATTTAATGATATTATCATCATGTATTTTACATCTATAGGTATGTATGTGTTACATAGAGGAATGATATTATCATTATGTTGGTATACTATATGATTATTGATTATCATATTTTCACGGTTATATATTATGGAGATAGCATAGTATCGGGCATTAGATGATTATGCATTGCTTCAACTATGATGCATGTAACAAGCACCCTTGACGTGGGTTTTGAGTATGTAGGTATAGGGTTATTTCTTCACCTAAATATGTAGGTCTAAGTTATTCCCCAACGATGGTTAAATAAAAGGTGTCACTTTGGATTAATGTGTCTAGTTTCCTCTATTGTACTTGATTTGATTGAGAAATAATTCCTTGTTTTCCCATGGTTAGTTGGATCGAAATTGGTAGGAATTCAGGTATCCATACATTGTAAAAATACCCATACATTTGTGATTACAATTGTGGTTGTTTACTTCCTCATTTTTTTTCAACTATAGTTTTAAGGTTAAATCTTTGTGTGTGAATAATATTTAACGTATTTTAGAAATCAAGAAAAATCAAGAAAGAAAAGGGATGAATTCTAGCTTAATTGCATTCTGAATCATCCATTAGTTTGGGAAATGAAGAGGAATTATTTCATAAATTATTTAATTGAGAAATAGTTGTTTAAGGAATTATAAGGATTTTATTAAAGTAATTAAATATGGCTTATTGAATTAAATAAGTCTTAATTTCATTAGGCTAGTGTTATCTTGTTAATGAAAATTATTAAATTGGCTCAAAGGCCTTAAGTTATAAAAATGATGTTTTAAATTCTATTTAATTTTTGAAAAAAATTAAAAAAAAAAAAACAGATTGGAAAATGAAAAAGGGCATAAAGGGAAAAAAAAGTGGCATTTTTCATTGATTCTTCCATTTTGAAGAATAATGCTCTCAAACCCTCTCTCTAAGAGAAATTGGAAGAATTGGATGGAAAGCTTGGATGAAAGATTCCTTGGCTTGGATTTTCATCGGAGAAAGATTGTATTGTGTTGAATTGAATTGAAAGTGTGTGTGTGTGTCTTTTCAACTCCTTGTGATTGTTGAAATTGGAATGGTTGAGCTCCATGGTTGAGGTAATTATCTTATCTTTTCCCTTTATTTGAGTCCTCTCATCCCATTATTTTCATTCCCACATTATTGGTAGCATATGGATTTGTTGTTGATTTAATATCTTTCATTATGATTGAGCTAAATAATTGTTTGGGGAAAAAATTAAATGTCCAATTTTAAGCCACGATTATGGCAAAAAAATTAATAATTTAGAAAAATAGAATTTTATTGCAAAAGTGTGTATTTGTTCACATTTGAACCAAAAGGGTATAATTAGTTTTTGGAAATTTTGAATTTAAAACATTTAGCATTCACATTGGAGGATTTGAGAAAATTAAGGTTTTTTGCATTGAAAATATTTGTGAAATTTAGAATTTTAAAACCTCATTCGATTGAATTATTTTGTGGAAGAAATGATCTCCAAAAAAAAATTTACATCCTTTGAACTCATTGCCTCTTGAAAATAAAAATTTATAGATTTTCCCATTTCTTACATGATGGATTTGGATATTTTATGGTTTTCATTGCTCTAATAAATTTTAATTTTTTGAATTGGGAATGATTCTAATTGGTTTGTAATTAGAAGAAACAAGTCTCACTTTTCTAGGAATCTTCTAATATTATGCTTAAATTTTAATCTTATTTTTGTGCAATAAATTGTATCATGCTCAAATAGTGTTATGATGTGATGCACTTGGGATTTGAGTATCTAAAGAGTAGAAAGGACTTGGTAGAAGTCTCTTGGGTGTTTCCCTTATATCGAGATGATTATTTGTACTCAGGTTCGCAAATCTATGCCTTGTGATATTGCAATGACGCTCTTCACCTACCTCTAAGATCCTCATCCTTGTGACTATTGTAGGTTGTATCCAACATGAGACCCATCTATAGCTATGTGTTCATGATTGTTTAAGACCCCAATAGCTTGTGATCTTACTTGTGCTATATTTTATTGTCAAAAAATATATGCTTGTACTGTAGATACCTCTTGTGATTATTATGGTTATGTTGTCTCCTTAAGTGTGTTTATGCCTTGATTGGTTGATAATTATTGTTGGCATGTATGCCTATGATAGAGTAAATTTGCATCCCATGTGCAAATTCCCCTTTTTGCCTTTTTCCACTTTAGAAAACCAAGTTTGGGGGAAAAAATCTATATAAGCCCGTTTCCTTGGTTCCACTTGGCATTGGTTTTGCGTGTCGGTAGAAGTGAAACCGTCGTGGACGCCTACGTGGCGCACAAATTTCTATGTAGCGCACTATAATCCATAACAGATTCTCGCGTTTGAAGCATGCAAAGATGTTACACTTGCTATTTTGAACAAGTTCTAATGCCTCCACTTCAACCTCACTAACCCGAAATTGCTTGATTCTCTACAAATTCACCATTCCTTCATGCAGTCTCATCTTTTAGCAATCTTTCTAGGCAATCTTCAAGTATTCAATCCATTTTCCATACATCTTTGAGCACTCCATTTGCACTCCATCTAGCATTTTGCAAGAACTTTTTGTAGCAACAACATTGTTCAATCACCTCAATAGATCAAGTTTAGGACCACACCATTAGAACAGAGGCTCGAGTACTCTCATCTTATCCCTATTTTCCTTGAGTGCATTTGGTGGAGGTGGTAAGCTTCCCATTCCTCTCCTCTATTACATTGGTTGAGTAGCACTTTTATTGCTTTTTAGTGCTTTTGTTATCTTTCTTTATCATATTTATCTATCATCTTTATCTTGGTTGTACGTGGAGGTGGAAACACCAAAGCAAGGTCTAACCGAGGCAGGCCCCTATACAGCCCTTCCCCAACATTTTTCTCTCTTTTCTATGTGCAGGTTTAGGTGCTCTAAAATTTTGTTGGAAAGAACTTATTTGCAAGAACCCTTTTGTATAATCTTCTTATCTCATTTGCATACTTCTCTTTCAACTCGCAATTCTTTTCGACCTTCTTGAAACTATTTGTCAAACTAATAGTTTATTTTCAGACTTTGCTCCTGTCTTTCAGATTTTTTGGTCGTATGGATGCCAGCGCCCCTGTGAGACACTAGTGTGCCACGTTTTCATCCTAGGTATGCACTTTCGTCCTCTAACAGAAAGATCCTTGAGACACAAAGTCAAATCTGAAAGTCAACTCGCTTGACCTCCTTTGTTTCAGATTTGCAAAGTGATTGAAGGGCCCTATAAGTCCTCATCATTCTCATCCCTACTTTTCCTAAATCCCACATTAGCTGAGGTAAGTTTGGGCAGCCCTCCGCTCTTGGCCCTCCATGACCTGGGGCTTTGAACATGGTCAATCCCCCACTCTTACATTTTTGGTGAACCCGACGTGAACCAGTGTTTGTTCATCCATCGGTGTTAAGACTCTTCCCCTTATACCTAGTGACTGTTGTTTTTCTAAGAGTTGTATGAACATTACAACCCAGTCAACAACTTTCGAGCACATCATTAGGAGAAGTCTACGACACCTTCTGATAGACATGTCAAAGGTCACTTCCAATTTGTCTACTAGTCTCTCTACTAGTTTTACTATTGGCCTTTTTGCAGGCTTCTTTTCTGGTCCTGACCTTGATTTGGAGCAATTGTCAAGAGGGGAGCTAGGATTCTATGATGAAACTAACCCTACTCCTACGTCTCCCACACAATCATCAATAGATGAGTGTGAAGCTGTTCAATTCCCTCTTGATTACGTTGCCACCTTAAGCAAGAGGTTGGGCGACTTAGGAAATCATTTAGAAAGAAACCCAAGGATGGTCATAGCTTCTCGGGTCATTAGCGAGTTAAAACATATGGTCAAAAAGGACCAAACAGGCATAGAGCTCTTAGCTAGTCTTACTTGTCTGACAGAAGAATGCACTCCTTCAAGTAATCCTCATTTTATAAAAGGAGCCTCTTTCGAAAGACAGGAGGGGCAGTTGGGAGTACCAATGCCTTCCATCTCAGCACACATGTTCGACACTGTGCCCTCAATTAGCATTCCTTCCGCATCTGAAAAACCTAAAACTATCAAAGTAAACAAGGTCCCTTTGGGCTTCAGCTTCACCCCTTCTGTCACCTCTAGCAGTGGAGGTTTTGGCAAGGCAAGTGGTGGAGGCTTTGGTAGCAGTGGTGGATTCGAAAGTGGAGATGGTGCTAGTGGGAGTGGTTTTGGTGAAGGTCATGGTGGTGGCTCTAGAAGTGGAGGTGGCTCCGGTGGGGGATGCTCTAGTGGTGGTTACGGTGGGGGTCACACTGGTGGTTCCGATGGTGGCTCTGGAGGAAGATCCTCTAGCCCTATGTCTTCGAATGGGCTCTTATTTAGAATATGGGTAGGATGTAGAGCCAGTTGGAAATTATTTCCCAAGCCTCTACCCAACCTATATTTCAACCCTTTGTTTGGAATAGTCCACTATCAGCAACAACCCTAAACACTCCCTTTCCTCAAGGAGCGGAGATTCTGAAGTTTGAGAAATACAGTGGCAAAGGGGATCCACAACAAGGTCATATAGTAATCATTAAAGGTGCTCTTATGTTATATTTTTTAAAAATGGTCAGTTCACTTAGCTAATGTCTTAGGTGTATGGCTTGGGGCATTACAACAAGGTAAAGTTGATAGTAAATTATTTAAGACAATTTTTCTATAAAATATAACTAAAATTTTGAGAAGGTTGTATCATATGAAAGGGGAGATTTCAAATAAATTGTTGCAATTTAGATAAGTTCAATCATCAAGTTGAAAATATCATTTTCATTTAACATTCCTACTTTGATGTTTTTGCTCCTATCTAATTTTTGAGCCCTAACATAAATATTATGATATGTATTTCTCCAATATTTAATCCTTGTTAGATATTTTAAAATTCTTTCATTTTATGCCAAAATAAGATTGTGATAACCATCTCTTCCTAAAGAGTGAAACAAAAAATTCCAAAGTGATCTTTACTTTATAGATGTTTTTTGAGTAATTCTAATGTTCAAAATGATTTTCTATTATAATTAGCCACATTTTTGTACTATCCTCAAGTTGAGATTCATTTTAATTTATTTAAATGTAACTACATTGAAGCCTATTGCCAATTATCAATTCACATTTCTATGTAATTCAATAATTCAATTTATGTTTTTGAGATATTTTTTAGTAGAATTTTCATAAACTTGCATTTAGGATGGTGATTTTTTTTGGGGGAAAAAGACTATATATTCGCATAAAAAAAAATTTAAATATAATTTCATTTCATTTTTTAAATGGATGTCTTCAAGTTTGGAGTTGAATTAGTTTTTAAATACTTTTCTAAATTTTTCACTTGGGTGAGCCAAATTTACAAGTATAGCTACAATCTAGGCCCAAATTTTAAAATCATTATGGGAAACAAATTGGTAGGAACCTATCTTATAACTAGTGAAGAGCCCTAGTAAGCAAGTTTAGCTTGCTAGTTGCTACTTAGAATATTGAAACTCATACGTAGATATTATGTTACTCTAAGAAGGAATCACTTTCAATGAAACTCATATCTAGATATTATGTTTATTCTAAGAAGGAATCACTTTCAATTTTGCTTATTTACTTAACATTTCTAAAAAAATCAAAGAGAAATAGTATGCTAAATATGATCTAATAAATAAAAATATATTATAGCCTATCAAATATTAGATTATTATGCTAAATAAAAGAAAAACAAGAGTTCAAACTAATCCATGTAAATAGAAATGGGTAGAGGAAGGTTAGAAAGTAATCTTATTTGGCTGGAAGAAAGAACAATAAGCTTAAATGGGCTATAGAGAAAGTTTTAGAAGCTTCTAGAGATAATGATAAAGGACTTTTAAAAATGTCAAATGCTGGTTTCTAGGTCTTAGCCATCGATATCTGACAAAATGGTGCAAATATTTTTCATCACTTCTCAAAATAGAGTAAATAACAAAAAGAATCTATATGATGAGATTAAACAAGGAATTTAAAGCTATTGGGGCAGTATCTCAATTAATGCCCTATTTGAATTATTTCAATAGAGATTTGATACCTATGTAACTCTAGAATGGAATCTAGCTCTAGAGTGTCAAGATATGGTAATAGCGAAAAAGAAATGAGATAGGTGAGGAATGTAATAAGGGAATGAGAACTATCAAAAATGACAAAGATGAAATGAAGATATTAGAGGTAAAGAGTGCATAGGAGGTTGAGATAGCCTTATAACACACTCGTAGCAAAAGTATTAAATGTGTAATAGAAAGACAACACCTAGAATGTGTAGTAATAATGAATAGAAAGAGTGGGGAGGGAGAGAGAGACAGAGAGAGAAGTTGATGATAACACTATGTTTATAAGTATATTGTGAATCATAAAAACATACCAAATAAGGGTTTCCTTCCAACAATTAGAAGGGCCCAAAATTTTAAAAATTAAATTAGATAATTGGTGTCTTTCAAATGCCAAGCTTCTAGACTTGAAGGGATGATGATTTTAAGCCTTTTATGAGTGCAGTCAAAAAGGCCCAAAATTCAAAAATTCATTAGAACTTGGCTACTAGCACTTGTGTCATAAGACATTGGCATCTTTTAAATACCAAGCTTCTAAACTAAAATTAATGATGATTTTAAACCTCTTATAGTGCATTTCATTTTACTTCAATAGTATATATATATATATAAACACTCGTACATATACATATCACATATATATATATATACTCATAAATGTATAAACAAAAATATATATATGAATACATATCTATAAGCATATAGACATACAAACACATGTGTATGTTTGAATGAATATTTATGTTAATAGAGAGAGAAATCATTTAGTTTTAGGTGGGAAAATATTTTGGCTCGAGCATGGTGAATGGTGAGCAGTAGGTGTTGGGCATGGATCTCTCTATGTCTGTTGGGAATTTTCAAGGTTACAAGGAATCCCCAAGTCATGTGAAATCCCCCTCGCCCTCCCCCTCAGCCTCACCCTTGGTGTCTTTTCTCTGCAATGGTGGATCAAAGAAAGATGATGGCATCTCTTCCTCTAGCAGTTTTGATAGGTCATGGGCAGAGTTTTAAATCTCATGTGATGCTTCAGGTTTCCTATCTAAGCAAAGGGAAGGGTGAATAGACTCTTGTCCCACTGGACATTTCAAAAGATTATCTTCCAATGTGATCTCTATCAACAATCCTGATAAAGTGGTAGAAAGAGTAGTGGCTAAGATGGAGTTTTCATTGGTAGGTAAGTTTCTTGGTTAGAGTCCATATGTGATGTGAAATGGATTCCAAAGGGTCATTGGACATCTCTACTATGTCAAGAGCCTTTTTTCTTTCTTTCTTTTGTGTGGAGGACCTTGATAATTATTTGGTTGCGAGTTCTAATTTTTTGGTAAATTGAGTTTGTTTTTAAAAAAAGTAGTTTCTAAGATCTGACCCATCTAAGGAGAATATTAACATAACTTTCATATTGGTGAGGCTTTCAAGTCTGAAAATTATTTATTATTATTTTTAATTAATTGATAAATATGATCAAAGGTGTATTCTTGCGGCTGGATAGACAATAGTTCCAAGTCTACCCATAAAGTTATGGGAAGAAGTG
This sequence comes from Sequoia sempervirens, assembly GCA_007258455.2. Taxonomy (NCBI): domain Eukaryota; kingdom Viridiplantae; phylum Streptophyta; class Pinopsida; order Cupressales; family Cupressaceae; genus Sequoia; species Sequoia sempervirens. The sequence goes on from VDFB02324738.1 coordinate 83,497, forward strand.
TTTGAGGATATTACAATCTCATTTGGTCAATTACTTATCATATATCTAGTTACAAGATTGTGAAGAAAGTTAGCCTCCATGCTAGTATCTATGCTTATATAAGCTCAAATACACCCCCTTACTATTGTAACTTTAAAATCAAAGTTTGGCACTTGGGAACAAAACATGGTGTTTAAAAGGTCCCCATTTGCATGCTTTGTATATCACTCTCATAGACACCTCACAAAATTGTTGCTCAAGGGATAAAGAAATGGTTTCTAACATCCTAGAACAAAAGAAACATTCTCCCATGTTTTTAACATCCTAGAACCAAAGAAACATTCTCCCACTAACTCTAAAAAGGCTATGGTAGTTGAGGATTTTGAGTTCTCCCCATTCTCAAGAATTGAAATATGTATCTCCAAGTGATCCTAAACTAAATAGAGTAACTTGAGATAATGAGCCTTTAAAGAAATCTCTTGAAGCATGATTATCATTGAAAATGGCCTAAAATCCTTTTGAGGCTATAGCTTATACTCAAGATGATATTTTGTAGGATGCTCTCCCACCTTTGTAGCTTAAGGACTCGATGTTGGAGTATACTCAACTCCAAGGGTCGAAAGCTACTACAATTTCCTATCCTTTGAAGATTGTTTCTTCTTTGTTGTTATAGCCAAACAATCCACTAAATGCTTCTCAAAACTCTTCAAAATCAATGACCAAGCCCACTCTACACCTTAAGGGGACCCAATCCCTACTAACAAGGAAAACCAAATTCACTGAGAAGCAAGTTGATGTAGATACAAACTCCAAGCGTGGACACCCATCATAATGATAGGAAATATCAAAGAACATTGTGAAAAGATCAAAATGTACATTTTATTTGGTGAAATATATAAAGAAATGAAGTTAATAGTGTGGAACATTATGGGATTGAATAACCCCTTAAAATAGGATACCCTAATGATCAAGAAACAAAAGTGCCAATTGAAAGGTTTGAGTTGATAAGGAAAATATTTTGATAGAAATCTCAATTAATGGGGACAAATTCTATGAGTACCTTTTGGGGAATCATTTCCTTGCAATACCCTTTAAGTTTCCTAGTTTTATTCTTACTATTTCTCCCCATCATATTGTTATTTTTTTTCTCCCATGAAGAATATTTTTATTATGTCTCAAATATTTAAGCCCCAAATGGGCATAAGGAGGAAGCTTTGATCAAAACTTAGTACTTATGGTTTTTAGCTAGAGATTTCAAGCCCCAACTTACTTCATTTGACAAGTGGGAGGCCCACAAAATCATTCAAATAGTATGGATGAAATTGTTGATTTTATCTCTTCTTGTGCCTTGATGGAGAATGAACGCTATGGTACTCAATACACATGGTCAAATAGAAGATTAGGAGGTGATTTGATTTAAGTCCACTTAGACAAGGTGCTCACCTCCATGTGTTAGTTTATTTCCCACTCTTTATTCTTATTAGTGCTTCTTATAGTTGGATTGAATCACTCTCCTATCTTTCCAAATAAACTTGCTCAAGAAAAGGAAGAACTCCCCAATTTGTTTTTAAAAATTATGCTCCTCACACCATAATGTAAATTAGAGGGTGGGATATCTTGATCATGGGAAAGGCAATCTTCAAAATCATAAAAATTAGGAATGTTAAGACAAATGTCAAATATTGGAGCAAAACTTGTTTCAACAATATCTTCTATACCAAGTTGGAAGTGAATAGGGAGCTAGAGAACATTCAAAATGAAATTAAAATTTTCAATTATGAGACAAGAAAACTTTGAAAAAGATAAATTTGATGTAGAAGCTAAAATTCCTCATCTCCATGAAATAAACTTACTGGAGTTGAAGGTCCAAGTCTCTATAACCCAAAGAAGTTGATAGGAGTCTGAAGTTCTTCCATGTCAATTCCCTCGAGCACAAAGCTATCAATATAATAAAAGAAATAGTAAACTAACATAGAAATAGGATCCAAGATGAAGATAAAATCAAGGAGGCCATATCCTACTTCAAGAATCTTATCTTGTTTGACTCCCATGTGGGGGACTCTTTTGCTAGAAAAAACACATTAATTTGATCTTGACTTGTGTTTCTTGAGGATAAGACTTCTCTTATGGCCCTTACCTCAAAGGAGTAAGTTATCAAGAGACAATGATGGAAACCCTCATCAGTGATGGAAACCCTGGTCAGTGATCCTATCTGCACTTCATTATTTGCTCGTACCAGAAGTCAAATTGAAGTTTTATGTTAACTGTCAAAGTTAGAACAGAGCATTCGACAGAGTTGTGTATATCAATTCATGTGCAATTATCTGTTATCATTTTGAGTTGTGGATCTTAGGGAAGGTTTTTTGATGCATAATCTATCTTATCCTTGAATCATAGAGCCTTGTATTGATTGGTGTGCAAGTTAGAAGATCTGGTTGATTGTTTTTTAGTCTAACAATGCAAGAAGGCCGACTAAGTGAATATAGCGTGTTGCGGATATTCGAGGAATAATTGTTTGAAGTGTTTCATGTTCGAGCATGTTGTTTTGCATCCTCACTATGTTTTGGTAGGCTTTGGTTGGTGCGCATTAATAATTATTTATTTTTGAGCCGACATTTTGAACATATTTTATATTTTGTTGAAGTCGGCATGTATTTGATGTAATCTCTTAATGCGGATATATATATAAGTGATTGTTCATATAATTTTGAGATATGTATGAGGTGCATTGTGATGAGATTTGATAGTCAAAAGGATTATTAATCAGTTGTGCGCAGTTTCATTTGAGCAGAAAGAAGATTGGTGATTCGGATTAAAGTAGACAGAGTTTTAAGAGCAGAAAAGCAAAAAAGCAGAATCAGACAGAGTGAGAAAAATGCTACAAATGTGCTTAATCAGAACTATAATTAGGCATTAGAAGATGCTATTTTATTAGTTCAAATCTTTTGGATGTAATCCAAATGTTTTTGTGAGACAATGAGTCTTCCTTTTTGTGTTTGAGCAGTGAGCTCTAGGCAGTGTGCCTAAATGCATGTGCATTCCATTTGTAAACACTTATTTTGAGTCTACTCATATTGTGGATTAACCTCCACTATGGTTTTTCCCCTAACAAGGTTTCCACGTAAAAAATCCTTGTGTTATGGTGTTTTGGTTGATTGCTTTGTGTCCTTGCATTTTTCTTTTGGTCCAATGCTATAAGTGGTTTAAAGATCAGGTTAATAAAGTTAAATTTTGCATAACATTGATTCACCTCCCCTCTTAGTGTTCCTTGATTCCAACACAAAATACCAAGAATAAATGGCTTTCCCCACTATTTCTTTCATGATTATTAGGAGATTGTTCCAAAGCATATTGTTGAGGCTACAAACATTTTTTTTTCTTCTAATAAAATTCTCAAGCAAGTGATCTGCTTTTTTGTTCTTATATCAAAGAAACAAGAAGCTTAGCTATTTTCCATTTTTCCCATAAGCTTATGAAACTCCCTTGCAAAATATTTTCTAATATTCTAGCCTTGAAGATGCAAAGACCTCCCCCCTCAACAAAGCAATTTTGTAAAAGAACATATTCTAGTTCACAAAGTTGTTCACTTTATGGATACAAGTAAAGAAGTTAGCATGATCCTCAATCTAGATATACCAAAGCTTACAATTGGATGTACTTACAAGAGAAGTATGACTTAAGATAATTTCAAAAAATGAGTTAACTACATTTTCAATCCTAAATTCTCTATCATCATCGATGGTTCCCCTTGTGGCTTCTTTGGAAAAAGTTTTGTAAAAATTTTGACACAATTGTTGCAATTGGGAAACTAAAAAGTTTCAAGTCCACATCTATGGCCTAGTCTATTACTCATCAAAAATTTGTTGGTGATACAATAATTTTAGGTCAAGCTTCAATGGTTGAAGCCAATGAGATGAACTCTTTATTTCAAGTTCATGAAAGGGTTTTTAAACAAAAAAACAATTAGATGAGAAGTAATGTTTCCTTCTTAAGTACTTGAATACCAAGAAAATTAAAAATTCTATGACTACACAATTTCCAAGTGGAATTTCCCTTCTACCTACCTTTCCCTTTCTCCCTTCCTAGGCTCCTTTCCTAAATTCTTATGGTCCAAACTTAAACAAATTCAATCATGAGTTTACAAGCTAGAAAGACACTATTCTATATCAAGTTGATAAATTTCAACTTAAAAAATCCACTTTTTTTAATGTACTTGTCTATTTCATGTCTACATTTTTCATACCCTCAAAGAGAGCTAGACTTTTTAAAAATATACAAAAATGTTTCCTCTAGATAGACTCAATGGAACTATACAAATTCCCACTCATTCATTGAATAGCAAGCTTGTCTTTGAAAGGGCTTTCCTAGTCTTGGCTTGAGGAGTTCAAAAAACTTCAATGGGGCCCTAATCATCAAGTGTGTTTGGTACATGATCATTTAATGTGAAGACTAGGCTAATGTTGTGAAAGCTAAATCCCTCCCTCTTTAAGTATCTAAAGCTTTTGCATGAGAAAATCCACAACAATGGCTCACTTGTAAAAGGGAGTATAAAAAATCAACACCTTACTCATAAATGACTCCAAATAAAAGCATGGTAATAGAGCCTTTATTAGATATTGGTAGGATTGATGGACCGCTTAGTTTCTTAGTTTGGTTGTGACAAATTATAATATTTTTGAAACAACTCATTGATAACAAGGTGGAAACATATATTGAAATTATTTTCTTCCAAAGATGATAAAAATCATCCCTTAAGCCTCCACTCTCCTCATGCCCCTCTTCACCAACCTCATGCCCCTTAGTTTCTTAGTTTGTTTTCCATCTTACTCAATCCCGTAGGAATAACATTCTTATTTGGGCTTCCCTCTATTGGTTCCTATTTTGTCTCCTCTAGCTACTTCAAGTCTCTCCCATTTCTCTCAATTGTTGTTTCTGGGCAAATCTTTAGCTCAAATCCCTTATGCCAAAGATTAATGTTTCCTTCTACCTAGTAGTCAAAAAAAATATTATGGACAACTTTGCAATGAGAAGCCTTTTCATCATCAACAAATGCTCCCTTTGAGGTAATGAAATGGAAACTGTTAATGCATATTTTTGTTTCCTACAATTTTTCTATAATTGTTTGGGGTCAATTCTTCTTTGTTCAATATATCTTGGGTTCTCCAATCCTTTTATCAAGGTTTCCCTAAAACTCCTTTATTCATTAACCTTTCCTAATGTTTTATGGAGTTGTTGGCTTTAAATCAGTAGTAGTTGTAGACATGCAAATAATCCTAACTAACATAGTGCATCTAATTTCGATCAATTATCATCAAATTCTTCTATTAATCAAATAAAGCAGTTTATTAGATTAATTCACTAATGTCCATCATGTTTAATTAAATAAATCAATTTGTTTAATTAAATCCCCAAAGTCCTCCTATTTAATTAAATAAATCAATTTGTTTAATTAAATCCACAAAGTCCTCTTATTTAACTAAATAAATCAATTTGTTTAATTAAATCCCCAAAGTCCTCTTATTTAATTAAATAAATCAATTTGTTTAATTAAATCCCAAAAGCCCTCTTATTTGATTAAATAAATCAAATGATTTAAATCAAACATCATAAATTCACTAACCCACTCAAAATTAATTAAATTCTAAATTAATTAACTTTAATCACCTAATCCTCATTAATAAATTCTCTAGCTTTTAACTCCCCAAGAGTTAAATCAACCCATTATTAACTAACCCAATTGCACATGAAAATAGTTTCTTTTAATTAACTAATTACCTCATTTATCCTCTCAAAAGCATATTCTAAGGAATATTCCTTCATTGACTCCTTTTATTTGACTTTCTTACCCAAACAATTTCCCTCCAAAACATCTCAACCACATGCATTTCATGACTCTTACATCTCAAACAAATGCAAACTATGTTCAATCCTCACCCATTCGCATTGAGACAAGTGTCCCAATCTCATTGGCTCTCTTTTAGTCCCACATTCCTCCCATCTCTCCATTCTTCAATCCTTCAACCTATACATAGAAGCCATTTCTACTTGAAATCCATACACAATCTTATGCATTTGCACTATATGCACATTTCATCTTGTGTTTTATCACTCATCTTTTCTTTCCCATCATACCATTGGAAGCTTATCAAGGGGATGATAAAGGGCATCCTTTTCCCATCAAAGGAGCACCACTCCCACTATGGGATAGGTTTTGCACATGATTTTTGTATGCTCGCAATTAGTTTCTTTGATCTTTTATTGTTTTGTTTGCATCATTCAAAGTATGTTTGAATATCTCATAGGAGTACTTGGTTTGTTTTATTTAACTTGACCTATATGATAAAGTTTGTCAAAGTTTAACATTTTTAGGTTTAGTACTTACATATGGAGCTAGAAGGAGGGCTTTATCTGAAGCTGTTACTTTATTTTGATCCTTGGAGTTGGACTTTAAAAGAATTTAAGCTAGATGTGCAGACAGCTAATTATCCATATAGAAGGAAGAAGAGCAAGGCATTGAGACTAAAATTTTATAGGCCATTGCATTAGTTAATGTGAACGTGCATTCTTAGGTTCACTTTGCATAAGGAGTATTTGCCTTATATTTCCTTATTTCATTGCAATGCACATATGATTTATCATTTATGGGTGGTGATTATGAAGTGGTTAAGACTCAAGTAAAGCTACAGTGATGGGAAATATTAACCTGCATCATTCTCTTCTATGAAATATTTGTGATGTCATTCTTTCAAACATTTTGTGTGCCTTTGTGATATCAAAATGTTTAACCTATTCTAAGAAATTAAAATGCAATGGAAAAACATAAGGAAACACCTCAATATTAGCCTAAGAAATTTGTAAATGAAAAGAGAAAAGTGTTAAATGAAGCTAAATAGATATACCTCCCTTTTGCAGGTGAAACTCCTTGGTTGGCCCTTGATTTTGATTTGATTTGTATGCTCCTTGATGGAGGTGAAGATGAAGATTAGGGATAAGGATGCCCCCTCGAGAGGACATGCGAGTTCAAGAGAACACGGATGTGCTCTTGAAATGGATGAGATGATGAAATGGGAGATGAGGAAGAGGATGAAAAGGGATGGATATGAAAGGATGAAAAGGCGACAGGAGGTTGGGAAACAAAAATGGATGCAGAGACGAAGATGATGTTGCCCCAGTCAAGGTACAAGCCAAAAGGGGTTGAGGATGATGGAATGTTGTCAATGAGGATAGGGAAGGATACATCCCAAAACACCACTAAAGGATAGGGAAGAGTACCTCCCGATGATGATGATGAAAGTGTTGTTGATGAGGGAAGGATACATCCCAAACAACACCGAAGGGATATGGAAGAATAAAATGGGATGATGATGAGGATGAGGATGATTTGGACTAAATGGAATGGATGGGGATTGGATAGAGATGTGAGATAAGGATGGAGGAATGGATGGGGGGATACATGCAAGACGATAGAATGGAAAATGAAATGCAATCCTAATACAATTTGCCATCTTCGGAGCACTGATTTTTGCTATAGCATAAGACACCAAGTGTCAGGGTATGTGGAACCAAGGTGTAATAGTGTCTAATGCATGAAATAAACACAACAGATAAGAAGGCTATCCCAACACCCCAAGGTCACAAAGACCTTGGTCGGGCCAGGTATTGAGATAACCACAAGCACAAAAGGATGCCCCAGCATAACATAAGACCTCAGGGATCTTGGTGGGTATGACGTGGGACAACCAAAAAGACAAAAAAAGATCAAAATATGCCCCTATGTTGACCAATCAAAACACACCATAAAATGATGGATCATGGTGGCCTTGAAAAGTGATGATAGGGAGCTCAAATGATAAACAAAATCCAAAAGTATCAAAAGATCGCAATCAATTTCAAATGTCTTTTTCCATAGGATCAAGGGGATGGATGGGGTTGATGAGGTCTGTTAGGAAGGATGCATCATGTTGAGACCAAAGATGATGGATACTAAACTAAAAGATCGTTATGACGTGGGATGCTCAAATTTGATTAGATCTCATGATACAAGTGGATCGCGTTTGTGAAGAACTGGCTAGATAAGGACATAGCTTGACAACACAACACAAGGAAGACAAGACACGAGACTGACACACCCTAAAGACATAGGGGCTCGGGGGCCGATCAAATATTAGCCTTGCCTACGTGAAAGCATAGAGCCCTCGTAGTTCGGTAAAAGACAGGCGACTGACCATGGATAAAATTAGAAAGAGGATGATGAAGACTAATGGTGGATGACAAGGACTAGAGAGACAAAAGCAAAGACTAGTGATAGATGATAGAGGAGTAGATGGACAAAGCAGAAAGACTGATGCTAGACAATAGAGGAGCCCCAGGGGCGGATCAAGTGATCGACCTTGCCTACGCGAAAGCGCAGGGGCAACGTAGTTCGACCAACGAACAATGACAAACGATGGATAAATGATGATAAGATGATAGGATAAGTGGAGGATGATGATAGGAGGAGTGGATAAAAAGATGACACCGATATGATGAGATAGGATAGACTGGTTGGATTGGATAGGATGATGACGATCACATAAAGCTCAAGGATGGGATAGTTCTAAGCAATTAGAATGCAATGGAAAAACATAAGGAAACACCTCAATATTAGCCTAAAAAAATTGTAAATGCAAAGAGGAAAGTGTTAAATGAAGCTAAATAGATATACCTCCCTTTTGCAGCTGAAACTCCTTGGTTGGCCCTTGATTTTGATTTGATTTGTATGCTCCTTGATGGCTCTTGAAATGACTAAATGCAAGATTTACTATATGCTTGAATGTAGATGCAAATGGATAAAATTGATGGCTAGATGAGTGCACAAAATGGAAGCATTTAGTTGCAAAATGACTAAGTCCCCCCCAAATGCCTTAGAGGATGGGGTATTCATAGAGAAACTTGAATTCTCTAGAGAATTCAATGGTTGAGATTTATCCAACAAAGTCAAGATGAAGGGCTAAGGTGAGTTGAGGACTCACAAGCCCTCACATTTTGACATGTGGAATGTGAAGTGGATAAAGGTAGGATGATGTGTAAGTGATGTGGAAGGGAGGTACATGATGTGGAGGAAGTACAAGTACCTTCCAAGTACTTTGATGTGACCTTTCAATGATCACATGGGGAAGGGGGAAGCTTTGGGAGAATAAAAGTGAGTTTTAAATTCACAATGATTGGAAAAATCTAGTGGATAAGACAAGGTTCCCAAAAAGTGGGAATTTGTCACATGTGACTTGTTGTGATAGGTCAAAGGTCTAGAAGATGCATGGGAAAAGGGGATTCTAGGAGGAATAAAAATGAATTAAAAATTCACATGGGGAAGAGAGGAGCCTAGGGTGAATAAAAAGGAATTAAAAATTCCTTGGGGGATGGGGAGAGTTGACCAAGGTACTAATTAGGTTTGACTAATCAGTAATTAGAGGATAATTAGGGGTTAATGAGAATTAGAAGCCAACTTACAAAAGTTGGAGGATGTGACACATCCTAATCAAGGATTAGGCATTTGCACATCCTTAATGAAGAAATTAGGAGATGGATTAGGATTAGATGAAAATGACATATGAGGAATTAAATAAATGTAATATTTATTTAATTCATTTGATAAAAAATGGGATTAAGGAGGGTAAGGTATTTAATTATTAATTAAATACCTTAGGGATTTGGCAGAATTAAGGATATTAATTAAATAATAGTAATATTACTTAATTAACTTGGATAAGAGGATGTTTAGATGAAAAGTGGTAAATTTGGATAAATTAAGTGTCCAAATTTGGATGTCTACATTTTGCCCCTCTTTGAGATGGTGTTACGAAGTAGCATCATTTCAAAGAATATTAAAACAGAGCCAGAAGGAGATGGTTAGATTGAGAAGGATGCCCTAGTCATCAAACGGATGACTAGGAAGAAATATGATGGAGGTGAAGATGAAGATTAGGGATAAGGATGCCCCCTCGAGAGGACATGCGAGTTCAAGAGAACACGGATGTGCTCTTGAAATGCATGAGATGATGAAATGGGAGATGAGGAAGAGGATGAAAAGGGATGGATATGAAAGGATGAAAAGGCGACAGGAGGTTGGGAAACAAAAATGGATGCAAAGACGAAGATGATGTTGCCCCAGTCAAGGTACAAGCCAAAAGGGGTTGAGGATAGATGGAATGTTGTCAATGAGGATAGGGAAGGATACATCCCAATGAGTGGTATTGATGAGGGAAGGATACATCCCAAAACACCACTAAAGGATAGGGAAGATTACCTCCTGATGATGATGATGAAAGTGTTGTTGATGTGGGAAGGATACATCCCAAACAACACCGAAGGGATGTGGAAGAATAAAATGGGATGATGGTGAGGATGAGGATGATTCGGACTAAATGGAATGGATGGGGATTGGATAGAGATGTGAGATAAAGATGGAGGAATGGATGGGGGGATACATGCAAGACGATAGAATGGAAAATGAAATGCAATTCTAATGCAATTTGCCATCTTCGGAGCACTAATTTTTGCTATAGCATAAGACACCAAGTGTCAGGGTATGTGGAACCAAGGCGTAATAGTGTCTAATGCATGAAATAAACACAACAGATAAGAAGGCTATCCCAACACCCCAAGGTCACAAAGACCTTGGTCGGGCCAGGTTTTGAGATAACCACAAGCACAAAAGGATGCCCCAGCATAACATAAGACCTCAGGGATCTTGGTGGGTATGACATGGGACAACCAAGAAGACAAAAAAAAGATCAAAATATGCCCCTATGTTGACCAATCAAAACACACCATAAAATGATGGATCATGGTGGCCTTGACAAGTGATGATAGGGAGCTCAAATGATAAACAAAAGCCAAAAGTATCAAAAAATCGCAATCAATTTCAAATGTCTTTTTCCATAGAATCAAGGGGATGGATGGGGTTGATGAGGTCTGTTAGGAAGGATGCATCATGTTGAGACCAAAGATGATGGATACTAAACTAAAAGATCGTTATGACGTGGGATGCTCAAATTTGATTGGATCTCATGATACAAGTGGATCACGTTTGTGAAGAACTGGCTAGATAAGGACATAGCTTGACGACACAACACAAGGAAGACAAGACACAAGACTGACACACCCTAAAGACATAGGGGCTTGGGGGCCGATCAAATATTAGCCTTGCCTACGTGAAAGCATAGAGCCCTCGTAGTTCGGTAAAAGACAGGTGACTGACCATGGATAAAATCAGAAAGAGGATGATGAAGACTAATGGTGGATGACAAGGACTAGAGAGACAAAAGCAAAGACTAGTGATAGATGATAGAGGAGTAGATGGACAAAGCAGAAAGACCGATGCTAGACAATAGAGGAGCCCCGAGGGCGGATCAAGTGATCGACCTTGCCTACGTGAAAGCGCAGGGGCAACGTAGTTCGACCAACGAACAATGACATACGATGGATAAATGATTATAAGATGATAGGATAAGTGGAGGATGATGATAGGAGTGGATAAAAAGATGACACCGATATGATGAGATAGGATAGACTGGTTGGATTGGATAGGATGATGACGATCACATAAAGCTCAAGGATGGGATAGTTCTAAGCAATTAAAATGCAATGGAAAAACATAAGGAAACACCTCAAGATTAGCCTAAAAAATTTGTAAATGCAAAGAGGAAAGTGTTAAATGAAGCTAAATAGATATACCTCCCTTTTGCAGCTGAAACTCCTTGGTTGGCCCTTGATTTTGATTTGATTTGTATGCTCCTTGATGGCTCTTGAAATGACTAAATGCAAGATTTACTATATGCTTGAATGTAGATGCAAATGGATGAAATTGATGGCTAGATGAGTGCACAAAATGGCAGCATTTAGTTGCAAAATGACTAAGTCCCCCTCAAATACCTTAGAGGATGGGGTATTCATAGATAAACTTGAATTCTCTAGAGGATTCAATGGTTGAGATTTATCCAACAAAGTCAAGATGAAGGGCTAAGGTGAGTTGAGGACTCACAATCCCTCACATTTTGACATGTGGAATGTGAAGTGGATAAAGGTAGGATGATGTGTAGGTGATGTGGAAGGGAGGTACATGATGTGGAGGAAGGACAAGTACCTTCCAAGTACTTTGATGTGACCTTTCAATGATCACATGGGGAAGGGGGAAGCTTTGGGGGAATAAAAGTGAATTTTAAATTCACAATGATTGGAAGAATCTAGTGGATAAGACAAGGTTCCCAAAATGTGGGAATTTGTCACATGTGACTTGTTGTGACAAGTCAAAGGTTCTAGAAGATGCATGGGAAAAGGGGATTCTAGGAGGAATAAAAGTGAATTAAAAATTCACATGGGGAAGAGAGGAGCCTAGGGTGAATAAAAAGAATTAAAAATTTTTGGATGGGGAGAGTTGACCAAGGTAATAATTAGGTTTGACTAATCAAGAATTAGAGGAATTAGTTAATGAGGATTAGAAGCCAACTTGCAAAAGTTGGAGGATGTGATACATCATAATCAAGGATTAGGCATTTGCACATCCTTAATGAAGAAATTAGGAGATGGATTAGGATTAGATGAAAATGACATGTGAGGAATTAAATAAATGTAATATTTATTTAATTCATTTGATAAAAAGGGGATTAAGGAGGGTAAGGTATTTAATTATTAATTAAATACCTTAGGGATTTGGCAGAATTAAGGATATTAATTAAATAATAGTAATATTACTTAATTAACTTGGATAAGAGGATGTTTAGATGAAAAGTGGAAATTTGGATAAATTAAGTGTCCAAATTTGGGTGTCTACAGCCTTGACTAATATGCTTTGGTTTTTTTAATTTTGAATATTGTTGAATAGCTATGTTCCTTATCTATGCTTTCTCATTTCTCTATTTTTTCTTTGATAAATACCTGTGCTCAAATCTAGTTTTTCATTGTGCATTCTATCCACGTGAATGTTAATTTGTTTGAGAGGGGGCACGGGCCTTTATAGTTTTAGTAGGGTGTGGTGTTTTACAATCCGTTGGACAGTGACTTCCTTGATTTCAGTCAACCAATCCCATTATAGAGTAGGGCTTGGATTCATTGCTCATTGTGTTTTAACAGACATTTTATGGATAAGTAGGATTATTGATTTGTTGGACCTTCAAATTTTTCGAAACTTGCAAGAAACTGGTGGAGGATCTCAAGGAATTATTCATCATCACATTTGAGAAAATACCAAGGGTAAACAATAGAGCAGTTGATACCATGGCCACAATCAGATCATTGTTGGATATCCCACACGTCCCTAAGTATGAATTACTGGTTGAGCAACTTCTTGTACCAACTTTTAAGGTACTGAATTCTAAGTTTGTGTGTGAAATCGTTGGTCCCAGTGATCCTTGGTACCATGACATATACACCTACCTGAAAATAGGAGTCCTCCCTTCTGACATCACCCCAAACCTCAAAAGAACCTTTATTAAGAAGACATCTTGTTTCGTTATCTTAGGTGACACCCTCTACCATAGAAGTATCGAAGGAACCCTTTTGTGATGCCTTAACCCTAAGGAAGCTTTGACTGCTTTAACTGAGGTGCATGATGGTATTTGTGGTTCACATTCTAGTGGTATGACCTTGGCCAAGAAACTACTGAGAATTGGGTACTACTAGCCTACGATGGTGAAAGAAGCTCATGACTATGTTCGAAAATGTTTGTAATGCCAACAACATGGGGACCTCATCCATGCACCAGCTCAGGAGCTCCAACCGACTATAACACCTTGGCCCTTTTCACAATGGGGGCTCGATCTCATCGGAAAAATCTCTCCCACTTCATCCAATGGACACAAGTTCATTATCACTACCACAGGGTACTTCACAAAGTGGGTAGAAGCCATCCCCATGACCTACATCACAGGAAAGCAGATATCCAAGTTTGTCCTGAACTACCTCATTTATCGTTACGATGTCCCACAAGCCCTTATCTCAGATAATGGGACACCTTTCAAAAACTAGGATGTTCATAAGCTATGCCAAAAATTCAATATCCAACATCTCTTCTCCACCCCATATTACCCCCAAGGTAATAGCCAAGTTGAGGCTACCAATAAAACCATCTTGAAAATCCTAAAGAAAACAATCAATGAAGCTAGTTGTGACTAGCACCTACAGCTAAATCCTGCCTTATGGGCCTACCGAACGAGTATCTGTACGCCTACAGGTGCAACCCCTTCCTCCCTGGTCTACGGATTAAAAGCCATCCTTCCCATTGAGAACGAGCTCTCATCCTCAAGAATATCATTGTAGAATCCCATTACTGATGAAGAATATCAGGTGTCACAATTAAACAAGCTAGAACTATTGGATGAGCGGTTCATGGATGCTTTGAACCACCTACATGTCTATTAGAACTGTCTCAAAATGAGCTATAATAATAAGATCAAGAGTCATTCATTTCAAGTTGGAGAGCTCGTGTTATTTAAGAAAATCATAAGAATGTACCAAATCCAAAAAGCAAAGGAAAGTTTAAACCCAATTGGTTGGGACCCTTTTTCGTCACAGCAAGTTACAAATCAGGAGCATATCAACTATCCACACTCAAAGGTGAGCCTCTTGGATCCCATTAATAGCTCCCATCTCAAAAAAAATTATGCCTAAGCTTGAAAGGTATAAATACAAAAATACAAAAAATACAAAAATCCAAAAAAATCCAAAAACATGATTTTTCACCTTGTAATCAGGCGCCTTGTGTAAATAAAGTATTTTCCATCCACCATGGATTCTTCGGCTTGTTTTACATTACCTTCCATCACTTTCCATCACCCATCGCCTTCCATATTTCTTTCATCACCCATCTGCGTCCACATCATAGCTTGATCTTGTGTTGGTATCATATTCCATCCTAGAACTACTTGGCATATTCCTAAGGTCAGTGTGTCCTGCCTATATCAAAGTAGTCTATTGCATCATGTTGGGGCATGTTCTTATACCTGCATCGAATCAGATTCGTATATATTCATGAAATATTTCTTAAAATCAAAAAATCCAAAAACATTCATAAAACCAACAAGTGAGGTTACGGTATTCCCTTCAACAACCCAACTTTCCCATGCGAGCACCAACCGTACAAGGGTGTAGTTCTCTTACCATGCACCCATCCTCCCCCTGAGGAATATATGGTCAATGAACTATGATTCCCTCCCATCCGGGGTGTAGGCGGCATAGAAATTAGTCTTCCTTCCTTTTGTACCTTCCATCCAATTCTGACATTTGTTTAGCTTCCCTCCTTCCGTTTTTTGCATCAACTAGCTTCTTCTCAGGTCCTGCCTTCCAGTTAGACTAATGTTAGCACCTACATCCCTCAGTAGACTAATTGAAATTCAACTACCCAATGAACCGGTGAAGGATGGCTTCTCATGTTAGAAAATGTTAGGCAAAGCCAACTAGGAAAGAGTTTTCTTTCATTTGTTAGGCCAGCCACCAACTATAGTTACCTTATGGCCTTCTGAATAATCCAACATCCTTCTGGCCTCCCAACTATTCTACGCTCCTCCATGTGGGTGGATGGGCTTTCCCTACTTTCCGGGGGAGATCATTACTTTCCCTCCAACCTGAACCCGGGAGATAAAGGTAGCATATTTAGTCACTCATCCAAGGTAGCGTATTTAGTCACTCATCCAAATCTATTTTCCATTGTTGTTACCTTTGCATGCTTTAATTTCCTCTAGTCCCTAGGGGTCAACTTCACTAATGTGATGGTCCTTAAGGATAGGCACCAACGGTTAAACGAACAATCCAATGAAGGAGAGCTAGCAGAGAGAAAGAAAGTGAGTTGGGAAAGAAAGTTCGAAAGCGATGAGGGGTGTGCGGATGGAAGTCTCAGCCGAGAAACTTGGATGGGAAAGAAACAAAGCGAGTTAACGATTCAAACGGATGGGAGCTTGCTGAATGGTAGCTAACTACCTGGAGGCAAGATAGAATTCAACTGTACATTCCTTGAATTGTAGTTATCATTTCCTTCTCAACACAACGTTGGGGATATCCTTCCTTCCAAGGAGCAATCCAATGCTATAATTCCCTCCCAACCCGCTCCATCCTTCAAGGTTATTTGAGAAAGTCGTGGGTGAAGGGAGGATCCTCGTTCATTTTATTTCTTCTCCCGCCAAGAATCAAACAATTAGCCAGCCTTCACCCCCAGTCCATCGGGGGTCCCTTCCCACCACACCTCCAAGTGGCATCCAGCTTAAGAAAGTCCATCCAAACATTTGGGATAGAGATTAGAGCAGGATTAGTTTAGAGTTGGAACCTACCTCGTTAGTTATTTTAGAGTTGGCATTCCTTCCTGTTTTCACTTCTAGGAGGACACCCTCGATTAGGCACTAGGATAATCCAATGAAGGAGATGGAGAATTCCTCGGCTTCACCCCTCAGAATCAGGCCCTTCTCTAAAAACCTGAATATTAGGTAGGCCAATCCAACTTCTCTACCTTCTTTCCTTCTGCACCACCTACTAAACTAGTTTAGGCCTTCCAATTGTCGATTAGAAATTAGTTCTACTATCTATGGTTGGGGAATTCCATCTGGAGCTACTCTTGCCTAGGGGTTCAAGGTGGCCTAGCCGGGTGATATATTCTTAACTGTCCTCCACCCCTAGTAGGTAGCTAATGAGGGAGAACAATCCTTTGAGAATGGGTGTGGTAGGATCCCTTGAGCCGAGTAAGAGCTAAGACAATAAAACCAGAGGGCCGGCCAAAACTCTAGTTGGTTGGGGTTCAGGATGGAGTAATGTATACTCTATCTCGCACCCCTAGTTCAAGATGGAGTAAACTTCTGGATAGCTTTCCTCTAGCTAGATAGATTTCCAGTAACGAGGCCCAATGGACAGCATCGCAAACAAAGAATATTAGGCCAGGAAAGAGATTTCATTTGTTAGACCAACCACCAACTATAGTTGAATTCAACTACCTCTCGGATGACCCTACTTCCCTAACTTCATCTCTCTTGTTGAGAACCCTCACCCACCTCCAGTTAGCCTAATCAACTACCAGGTAATGGCTCCCTCAGAGCAGATAATTTGGTTGGATCAACCTTCTGGAGCTATCCCTCCCATCCAGCCAACAAACTAGAATATTGAACTATAACTATAACTAACCATCTCGATTTCAAGAAAAAGTTGAATAACTAATAGAAGGCAGTTGGGTGTGGGAAGGGTAGAAGGCAGTTGGGTGTGGCAAGAGTAGTACTCCCCTTCATACTTATCTTTCTTCAAATTAGTCAACTTAGAGCTATACATGACAACAAAATCTCTCTAACATTCTAGATGCACATTTAACCATACTTATTTATTAATTAAAATTTAAAATAATATAATAATAGACTGGTTGACTATAGTTTTTATTTAGAAAACATGGAAAATACATTTCCTTAGTCAAATTGCTACTTTCAAATATATCCAAGTTATTTTCTAAAATTATAGGGAGAATACTAGAATGAGACTTATTTGAATTGCTACTTTCAAATATATTCTAGTCATTCCCATGTCAGTAGAACCTTCTATTGTTCATTTCTTCTTTTGTTCACAATGAATTTTCCAAAAATTTCAAAATCATCAATAATAGGAGAATCTGTCGTCAAAAAATAATCAAATGTGGAGTCCTAGAAAGAAATAATCATTTTTTCATAAGTACGAAGAGAATTTGCCGCCAAAAATTCCTCAAATGTGGAGTCCTGGAAAGAAATAATCATTTTTTCTAGAGTATGAAAAGAATCTGCCGCCAAAAAGTCATCAAATGTGAAGTCTTGGAAAGAAATAATCAGTTTTTCTAGAGTACGAGAAGAATCACAACTAGGTTCCTTCCAAGTCAGTGGAGTTCCCCAAGGTGAGCAGAGAGCTTAGAGTGAATTCCAGACATATAAGGTGTCGATTCATTCCACGAAGCTTGGTGTGCAGTACACTATCTCGTACATTCAATTTGATAAGAATTTTCTCGATGCTATAGCTTCAATGAAAATTCCAAGAAAGTATTATGAAAGTTCGATAAACATTCCAAGAAAGTATTATTAAAGTTTGATATTCATATTGAAATTTCATAATACTTTCTTGGAATGTTCATTGAAGCTATAGCATCGAGAAAATTCTTATCAAATTGAATGTACGAGACAGTGTACTACACATCAAGCTCCGCGGAATGAATTGGCACCTCATACATCTGGAATTCACCCGTGGAATCAATCGGCACCTCATACGTCTAGAATTCACTCTAAGCTCTCTGCTCACCCCAACTCCGCTGACTTGGAAGGCACCCACTTGTGATTCTTCTTGTACTCTAGAAAAACCTGATTATTTCTTTCCAAGACTCCACATTTGATGACTTTTTGGCAGTAGATTCTCTTCGTACTCTAGAAAAACTGATTATTTCTTTCCAAGCGAATTTCTTTCCAAGACTCCACATTTGATGATTTTTTGACAACAGATTTCCTATTATTGATGATTTTGAAAATTTTGGAAAATTCATTGTGAATAGAAGAAGAAATGAACGATAGAAGGTTCTACTGACATGGGAATAACTTGAATATATTTGAAAGTAGCAATTCAAATAAGTTTGCATTCAAGTATTCTCCCTATAATTTTAGGAAATAACTTGGATATATTTGAAAATAGCAATTTGACTAAGAAATTGTGTTTTCCATGTTTTCTAAATAAAAACTTTAGTCAACCAGTCTATTATTATATTATTTTAAATTTTAATTAATAAATAAGTATGGTTAAATGTGCATCTAGAATGTTAGAGAGATTTTGTTGGCATGTATAGCTCTAAGTTAACTAAGTTGTCTTTTTTTGTAAGGAAAACTACTTGGTTGTTATCTCCATTAACTCATCTTCTCCTTGCAAGATGTCATTCCACTCACAATCCTTTAGTTGCTTTGAATTTGTGTCTTTTTGTGGGCGGCGGCTATCCAGCCCCAGGAATGCACCGGGGCATGGATATGTCGGTCATCATGCACATACATCAAAACATAAGTACGAATGATAGCCTCCGCATTTTTTTCATTTTCATTCTCAATCCCTTCATTAGTACAATGCAAATTTACTATTTTAAATTATTTTATTTTTTTGACTTA
>VDFB02324738.1:109100-162324 GCA_007258455.2 Sequoia sempervirens
TTCCCTTCATAGAAGAGATGATTTTACATGCAACCAAGGAAGAAATATATAGGTATGTTAAGAATGAAGTCTTAACCTCTATATTTCAACCAAGATCGGACATGGCAAGTAACTTCTTGGAATCTAAGTTCCAATGCACCACTTCGATAAACTCGCTCAATGGATCAATAGGCCACTACAAACAAGGGTTCTAGTTCGGACTTTCCATTTGTGGAGATTGACCCATACGACAAGAGTTCCCTTTCGGATCCATCTTGTCGGAATCAACCGTGTGATATTGGCGTTTCTTCCAATATCCACATTTATATCCCGACTGGAAATACTCTTGGCTTTAGAGTGTTACTAGTTGAGACGTTCCCTTGGGTGAGTACTTTTTCCCCAAGGCAGGCCCTCTAGAATAAACAAAAGCAAGCAAAGACAAAATTCGTAATTCGATCAATCTTTGACGACTCAAAGAAAAAGAGAATATACACGATAATGCTCTACTCACACTCGCACAAGATGTTCAATTTTAAACCCAAATCGAAGTGTGTATGGGAAATTATTTACACAACTTAATGTCACCAAAAGCCTTTTGATTCTCAAGATCGCCATGAGGTGCGAGAGAAGTGCATACGTCTTTTTATGATATTGCCTTGTGTAAATAGTTACAAAACAATAAAGGCACACATTCATTTTTATCCTTCAAAGCAATGATTTGATTCGTTTTAAGCACCAAAGGAAAGATAAAGATTGCTTGTTCGATTTTAGCCCAAATTGAAATCTAGTAGGTGTCTAAGTTTCAATTTTATCCTTTTGCGAATGAAAAAATCAAAGTGTTCTTTTTAGACCCAAACGAAAGTTAGTGTCCTAAAATGAAAGATAACAATTTCGTGAAGAAGTGTTAAACAAACACTTAAAGCGTTTAAAAACACTTTGATTTTAAAAATATCCTCCTTGTTTCTCCCCCTTTCATTTTCCTTCGTTTGCCTTTGTTTGCTTTTGTACCTTGTGCCTTTGTTGTCTGTTGTACCTTGTTTGCCTTCGTTCGCTTTTGTACCTTTTCCTTTCGCTTTTCCTATAAGACAAAAACAAACATTAAACAAGGAGACAAATCAGATGAGGATCAAGTTTATTTGATTCATTTATTTCAAACATTAACTTCTAAAAATAAAATGACTAATGATTTTGGATATTTAGAACAATAGGTAACTCATGAATAAGTGGATCTGCCATCTCCAATTATGACTATGTAAGTAAAAGACAAGCACAAGCTTGGACTTTCAACTTATAATGCCAAATTTTCAAACAAAACCAATTTATGCTCTAGTAAGAGAAAGCCTATGAAAGTTTTCAAAGCTTTTATGGAAACTGGCTTGTATTATGTGGATAGCTTTAAGCAAAAAATCAACCATAATAAAACTAGTAAATGTCCAACGATTTAAAAAATTGATTACAATTATTGACTAAGTCAGTAGTGAAACGTAGGAGATAAAAAAAACAAAAAACCACACAACAACAATAAAGAAAAAATCGTTCAAAAATCAGACAAAAGAAAAAGAGTGCAGGCTCCAATAAATACTTCCTTTGTTGTTGCCACAGTGCCTTAAACGTTGGTGTATTACTTTATTTGTGATAGATATTGGATAGCAAGGCGTGCTCTCAAGTGGCACAATGATACATTTTCATTTATTGTTGTTGCTGCCCAGCATCACATCATGTCAGTGGTATTCATTATGTCAAGACTAGCTTAAGGAGATCGCATTTTTCAATTCCTTTCTTCCTGGGTGGTTAGATCTTGGAGTATTAAAGCCAGATCCGAGGGAATTATAGCATCCAGAATCAAACGTATTTATAGCCATAAAAAGACATCATGAAAAAGAGTAAATTGTTAGAATATATAAAAAGGAAGAGCAAATTGCACTATCTCCAAAGGACGCATTAACTTATTGACTGACAGGTATATGACATGACTGAATCCACATAGTATCCTTTTGAAACAACCAACTCATCTTCCAGATGTGTAGCATGAGTCAGATTTTCTTGTCTTGCACAGTATTCTTTTATGATAGATAATGCTTGCCCATAGTAAGTCTTTTAACAAAGGTGACATGCAAGAGATCGAGTCAATATTATTTTCTCTACATCCGAGTACTGCCAAGGTTAATGAGGAATTTGATCAACAGTTGTTAGAGTGCTTAAATCTACTTCTCAAACAAGTCTTAAATGACTAGCATAAATCTGCAAGAATACTGTTTGTTAGAGCACTTAAATGACTTGTTCAATCTAGCTAGTCTTAAATGAGGAATTACGCCATATTGTACAGCTTGGAAAAAAAAGAAAAGCCATTTTTCAATCATGATATTATCAAATCACTATCAGACGCATTTAAGAATGAATACAATCAAAACTTTCAAGGAAGCAAAATCTTCTCTAGCGTGATACAATGGATTTGATGTCTAACAACAGGCGAGTTTATCGGCAAGAAACAACAAAAGAAGAGATATAAGAAATCCTCCCCAAAGTTATACACGCCTGGTTTGGTCAATCTGATTCATACGCCATTTGGTGCAGCCCACAAACAAATATATTACACAGAATCTTGAAGCACAGAAAACATGAAATAGGATACAAATTACATTGGTAAAATACTCATAAATAGTTATTCTTCGATGTGTAATCTGCTCCTTCTACCAGATTTTAGATTCAAGGAATCACAAAATGTGAAAGATAGAATGGGGGCGTAGCTCATTTAACAACAATGATCTTTTTAGACAGCATTATCACTAAAGAAAAGGATGCCTATCTGCAAACTAAAAGTTTCAAACATGATATCAAAAAAAGTATCACTCCATGAAAGATTACAACGATTTTTTTTTTCCAGGAAGAACATCCGTATTTCATGCATGAACAGAGATAAGTGGCTTTATGTTCCTATCAATTTGAAAAGAAACAGGAATTTACAATCCAAACTATCATGATCTATGCATCATACTTAAACTTCTGTTTATATTACAGAGACTCACAATATGCTGGTACAGAAAATCCAATTAGTTTAAAATCTAAAACATGTGTTTGTGATTACTGTGATAACAAACAAACATACACATCTCTTCGCGATCCTAGGTGGTCTTGCATTTAAGCATAAATTGAAGAGCAACTTATATGCATTTATATCAAGTAAACAAAAACAGAGACTATATATTTCCACCCTCCTTCTAGCGCCAAATGTGGTGCATACTTTTGAAATCTGCAAAACTAAACTTCATACAAGGTTAGTAACTCACAAATTCCTCAAGAATGACCCTATGAAATACCTTGTAAATGCTTCCAAATGCAATACATGATAAAAGAAAACTAAAAGCATTATGAAAACAACAAAGACCTATTCCATAGTGGATTGGTGTCACATGTGCAAGTGACCCTTTCCCAATCCTTGATCAAAGCTTAAGATGATGCAAATGCAAATAGGATGAAGAGCAAGATGAGTTCTCAAACCAAGAGAGTAACCTTGCATAAAAGTTGTGGATGGATTGATGAGGATTAAGGCCTTCTTTTATAGATTTTCTTGATGAGAGATTGTCCAAATGAGTGAATGTGGGACTAAAGATCCACCAATGAGAATAGGCCACTTGTCAAGTGGTGATAGGCCAATGGATGTGCAAGATTTGGGAAGTGTTCCCATGAGAGGGAGAATTTGAATTCAAATTTGGCAATAAATTTAGAGAGGGGGACAAGAAAAAGAGCAATAAATGCAATGTTGGAGGGACAAATCAACTTGTCATGATTTTCAAACTTGAGGGCTATGTTGAGTGAAAATGAGAGTTTTAATAAATCAATAAATTGATTTATTTATGCAAGTGGCTAAATCTAGAGAATTCAAGTATTTGGGTTAGGTTAGCTTAATGATGATTAGGTGAGTTTGACTTTTAGGACTTGGATATTTGATTTATTTAAATCAAAAAATGATGTAATATGATTAAATGGCCATTTGATTTATTAAAAGGTTGATGATAATGTTTATTTGATTTTAAATAAATGACCTTAGGAGATGAGATTACCTAATGAATGGATGGAAGTGAACCTGATTAATTGATGAATGGACCTAATGTGAAATCTAGTTTAGTTAATGAATGAACCTGATTCAATGCACAATGTTAATTTTGCATATCTACGACTTAAATCTGAAAAAGTATATGTGTTAATACTTATTTGTATCTTTTAAAGTATTGTATTCTTTCTTGGTGAATGAAACATATGAAAAATTGTGAAATGATTTGTGATCAATTTATGTGCATGTTAATTTATAAAGAATGAGTTGTATTTTTAAACGATAGCAACAATGAATCATGTATCTAGTGACCAGAATTGTGTGCTCATTATTTTGTATAATGTGCATGTGCATATATGAAGATAAATTGTAGCCAAGAAGACTTACTTATTGGGTTAGATTTAGAGTTTCCAATTGTATTTCTCCTTGTGTATGATCCCTAAATAATTATGCATATAGTGTTGACCTTTTTTGTACATGTCCATCCATGATGCAAATGTTACAATTTACACTCTTGATCAAGTGTGGGTATTGTTTCACACTATGTATATCATCATGTGGAAGTTATTGACATTGATATGATAAAAATTTTCAGTTAAAGACTTAAGTCCCTATTTGATTCGTATTATCTATAATTATTGAATTAATTTTTAATTGAATGCATCTAATTAATATACTTTGGTGAATAATCAATACAATGTTGGCCAATAGAACACTCCATGTTGCATTTTTTTTGTTTGTACCACTTTGTGAGTTGAAATATTATCATTTTGATTTGATTAACTCCTAGTATGTGAATACTAGTGAGATAGTGAACTTGTTTAATTGCTTTGTTTTCTCCTAAGTGGAAGATTATGGTTGGATTCCACTTGTATATTAGAAATATTAAATTCTAATTATGGTTGATTAAACTTATTATAAAGCATCATGATGATTTTATTGCATAATGTTTTATAATAAAGTTATTTTGACCACTAAATATTGAATAGGAAAATAAAATTATATTTTGGGATCTTGTGTGAATGTGATTACACTATTTTGAGTGTGCATGTGAACATGTTGTGAATGTATTCTGAATGATTTTTGTATTCATGTACTTGTGATATTAGGTATATATCATTGGATTATGTGCATAGTTGCAAGTATGGTGGACTCATACTTCCACAACTACTTGGTTGTACACCCTGCTGAGAGCCAACGATGTTGTTGACCTCAACATGTGTGGATGTTGTTAACCTCAACATGTGTGGATTTAAGTATTGAAGTAGAAATTTTGGGGATATTATGGTGTTATGTTGCTATATTATCCTAGGATGACCCTTGGTGACCATACTCTTTCTACATGAGATTACCCCCTGCTTCTCCTTATTGATCAAACCTTTATTGGTTCACAGTGCTACCCTATTGTGCATTGCTATTCCTAATGATTTTTTTTGGCATTTTAATTTTGATCTTGGATATAATTTAGTAAGGGAATTAGTTTTCACTTGATACCATGAGACTTAGTGTAGGTTTGCTATTATTTTTGGGTATCCTATATTTCAATTCTAAATGCATTACATTGGGAATCTTTGGATTGTGATAATGTTAAATTTTTTGAAAAATATTATTATTCTATCATGTTAGAACCTTAATTGCATGGAAATTTGACTTATTCTATGTTTGGTAATCATTATGAGTGTATTTTTGTAATTGGATGGCTAGTTTCAATGTATTACTTATTTACAAAGCACATGTAAAAGGCTATGTAGTAACCACAAAACTATTCCTCCGTTATTGTTGATTTCAATGTTAGTCATTTAGTGAGGTAATATACACTTTTATGAATAGTGAACCATAGTTTGTTATCCATGTGGTATTGTGGGTGGAAATATGAACTATGATGAAAGATTACAATAAATGTATCTACATTTAAGTTTATGAATTTATATAAGATCCACTAGAATGTGTGAGTTTTTGTGCACATGTGGAAGTGAATAATGATTAATCAATTCTATTATGCTTGATTCAAGCATTAGAACATTCTTATTTGAAAATGATAATGAAAATATAGCATCCATCTTTCCATGCTTTATGTCCCATTTGGTATCTCCATTTTAAATGTGTGTTCTTGATAGAGGTTCCACCTTATAATTTTTTTTAAGCTTAGTAAGGAGATATAAAGAGATGATCTTATGCTTTATGACATGACTGGATTTTTAGAAGACTCACTTATATAATACTATTTGAGCATATTCTCTTGCTCACCTTAGATTGTAGTAATCTTAATGCTATTAAAGTTGTTAACTCCCTTCTTGTGACTATGATTATCCATAAAATGTATGTAAAGTGTAAATTATTAGATTGTGATGCCTTCTTTCAATAATTGATGAATTTTCTTTTTGTTTGCAAGTAATAGCATTGATCAATAAATATCTTGTTTTGAGTAGTTTAGTCACCAAAATTTAAATATTTTCTTATATTTGACTTTTATCAAACTTGATTTATTATGGAAATTCATCTCATTTAAATTTCCTTATTGTTAGAATTGACTTTTTTCCACTTTGGTGTTATTTTTTTAGATTGCAAGAATCGGTGATCCCCTTATAACTTGTAATGTGTCTGGTAAAGTTTTTTATCGTGACTAGTGACACTAGCATGACATGCCCTCTGATACCACAAGGATGGGGGGATTGGACCCATGACCTCTTTCCTACAATAGGATGCTTTAGCCAATCAATCCAGGTCCCCCATCCCCACTTTTGTGTTATTTTCATTGTTGTGGTGGCTATGCTATTTTTTAAAGTTACTAGTCATGTATCATACAATATTATTTTCTACCATGTCCAAAGATAGATTGCTAGTGGATTGTATAAGGGATTAAATCATGGAGAATGTATGAGTTATTGGTTGTTGTGTTTACTATATTTTCAATGGTATGAATTTCTCATACTCTTTAGGAATGCGAGTCAATATAAAACGAAGTGTTGAGAAAATATATGAATTATATTTATATTCATATGAATCTCTTGTTATGTGCAAACATGTAAACTTGTATAAATGTCTTTAATGTGTAACATTGAATGATGTATATTTAAGTACTAAAATGATCTTAGCTATTGTTCTTGTGCACATGGATCATGTGAATGAAATATTCTTGAAATGCTTGCTTGGAATGTGTCTTTCTTGTTTCATTCTTGTTGTAGACATGTTATCATGCCTCCTAATTCTTTGGCATTAGTCAAGTGTATGATGACGTGTCTTAGAAACAAGGGACATCATAATTAGCATGGACACACAATTTATTAGATTAATCATGCTTTAGCTAATAATTAATTATTTAATTGATTATTAGTCTAATTCATTTCATGCACTTAAGCTAAACTTAGGAGTGTTTTTTTATGTTAATTCAAGTAAGCTATTATTAGATCATTTTGTCTCATTGCATGTGATGTTGACACTTGTTGTGATCTAATCCCTTTATCATTTAGGGTTGCTCCTATATAGTACTCAACCCTCGTTGTATTATCATAACCTTTGATAACCTTTGAGAACTCAATTTCTTTGAAGATTATTGAGGTTCATTATGTAGTTTTTTCTTGTTGATTATATATCATATTATTGTTTGTAGATCTCTTGCATGGAAGGTGTCTTTGTTCGTTGTTTGATCTCACATCTTTTGTTATTCACAATTCTAACACAATTCATGGTGTTTACATGCAATTCCATAAGCTACATAGATGTTTTGACATGGTGTAGGGTATGATTGTCCCTTAGTGGGTTTATTAACATATAATATTTATATGCTTTATATAAAAATTACTTGCCTATTCATGAGTTTCTCTTATTTTTAATCTAGTCTCCTTTAGAGAATTCCTTGCATGAAGATAATATGATGCAATATTTGTGTGAAAGTGGTTGCTATTTCTATATTTTATGTTTTGATTGCTTAGAAATAATCAATGATGGAGTGTCGAATGCCTTTTTTAGATATAAATTGATGAACATAATGAGTTGTGTGATCTTTGAATTAAAATAGTAGAGCATTGGGATGGTGTAGGAAATAAGTCATGCTCTTATGTTTAATTATTTTTCTCCATGGACGAATACCTTGGGATCAATGCTTTTTTAAAGGATTTCATGCCATGGGTACCTTATCCTCATTTCTTACTTGGATTCCAAGACTAACCCATCATCCTAGTGGGGGATAATGTAATGCCCTCTAGCACATGTTGTGTTCCTTTGTACCAAACTTTTGGTGAAGCCTTGTATTGTAATGTATATGTTCTAATTGTGTACCTTATGTACTTATACTATGATTTGATGTGTTTTATCACTATATGTGATGCTTTGGATCATCATCTCGATATATGTTATTATTTATGTTTTATATTAGTATCTATTAGTTGACTACGTATAAAATGGGATGCATACATTGTGGTATTATGCTTGGACTCTTTTTGTGTTCTAATACTACATCATTCTTGCTAAGGTTGTGGATGACCATTAAGGCACATGGATCATGCATTTTAGATTCACATGTGTATTTCTATGTTTTGGACTATTTCAACACTATTATTGCCATATTACCTATTATTTGTGATTTGATTAAATTATTATCTCATTCAACATTATGATTAACAATTTTCAAACTTGTGTTTTTGGATCATGCAACTTTATGATGATTTTTAGTTGATGTGTAGTTATTGATATTGTTTTCATCTATATTGTATCATGTTGGGAGTTTATGATGTATAACTATCTTGTATGGAGCAAGTATGTTTGATGTTTCATTGATGGTGCAAGCACAAGTTTTAGATCTGTTATGGTTACTTGGAGATGGTTCAATTTGGGAAAATATGTTTCCTATAACCCCTATCACATTTGGTTGAGTTGTGGGACATATATTATAATTATATGAAACCAAGATTAGAATCAAGGCTAATTATGGATCTATATGTTGTGAATAAACTAGTAATGTGTGTGTGTGTTCTCATTATGTGTGTTTATTTTATCATTTGATTTTTATTTGATTTTTAATCAATTTTTATATCACTTGGTTTGAAGTATTTGCAAATGACCTTTATGTTTCAAGTGTGAAATTGATTAATTTAATTGCCATCATGGAATGTCCCTATGCATTTTAACATGGCAATATTTCAAAAATACATTGTGAATTAAAATATTGTTTAGGTTTTAAGCCAATAGACAAATTAATTTGGTTTATATGTAACTTAAATTTAGAAAAGAAATACCTACTTGTATTAAATTAAAAATATTAGTAATCTTAATATTTTCCTAAGGTTGAGTCGATGCCACGGTGGCAAGGTTGAAGGACGTTAGGAGGACGAATTTGGTTGTACGCCTTGGCAAGAAATTGAAATGGAGGTCTTGTCGCAACTGTACAAGAGATAGTTGGAGGCAGCATTGACTCCTTTTTCAATGTTTAGAGTGCAGTGCTCATATCGCCTGAGGGATTTAATCCCCACGGCAAGGAAATCTAGCACATTTGAAGGAGGCTCATTTGCTTTGGGTGACAATAGCCTTGTGAATTGAGACTAGTACTTATTGAAGGCTTGCATCAAGGCTAGTGCAAGGTTAATTTTTTTTTTCTTTCTATTCATGGGTGGTGGTTGTTTGCTTCCTATCGACTGCATGTGGGTAGTGTAAGGGTGTCAATGGAAAAGCATTCAAGATTTGTTATTGAGGTTTTAGTGGAAGGTTTGGTGAGATTTGGTGCAGATACTTCAGTTTCGTTGCAGTCGAAGGTGAGGTAGACTTCCTTTAGGGAAATCATAGACCAAAGGTTGAAGCGCATACTAATCAACAATGATCCCTTGATCGTAGTGGCTACCAAGATGATTTTGGACTCCGGGAATTTGCAAAACAAGGAGTATTAGAGGGATAATTTGCATGTTTCCTCGTGTTTTCTAGCTTCCCTCTTGGACAATCAAGTTTCCAAGTCAGAGGCGAAGGTGCTGCAAGTGAAGATGTTTGGGAAAGATTTGGTGGAGGGGGTGGTTGGGGTTCTGCGAGTAGTGGTTAAGGGTAATGGTATTCTGAGGCCCTGTGATTTGGAGCTTCTTCGGTGCCCGAACGAGATTGTGAAGATATATCCTTTTTTGCTAGATTTGTGTGGTCTAGCCCTCATGCGACATCAAATGATAATGGCAGTGGCCGTGGAGTATTTGAAGAAATTTTTTGGGCTATTGGCGGTTGGTGGTGTTGAATGGGTAAAGGATTTCAAGGCCTTTGAAAAGACCAATGGTTTCCTATGAGTCTGGCTTTGGGTAGGTTTTGGTCTGTGTAGGGTTTTTTGTTTATCATCTCTGTTGAAATGCGGATGGTACCTTGTTTTCGTAGTTGGCATTCAAGTGGCCTTTTTGCTCTGCTTAGTGGATGGTCAAGTGTAGTAGCGGGGTTGGTAGATTTCCTATAAGGTGGTATTCCATGGATGGTACTTTTGGCATGGTGGTTGTCTATGTTTTTTGGTGGTTGAATTTAGATTTCCCTGCATAACAGATGCTTGTAGTTTTTTATTAATAATTAATATAATACTCATCTTGTGTATCAAATTTTATTTCCTAAGGTTGAACTCTATTTTGAAAAAATATGGTGTGTTTGCTCTACTACTTTGGCATGGATTTTCATGGCCTTTGAGGCCTGAGTTGCATGTCGTCGGGTGTTGCCACAATAGTGGTTTACACTTTCTAGGAGATCCTAATTTTTGCTGAAATCACATATTTTTAGAAAATATAATGATTTAAGCCTTGAAAAGTTCCATTTAAAGGATTCCAATTAAAAAGGGTTTGATCAAACCACCTTAGACCAAGCCCCATTAGATAGAACCCCGCTAGTTTTAAACCATACCTATAACGGAGTCTCCTTTACACCTATCAAAATGCTGATAAAAAACCACTTTTGATTTACTTTTTGGGGGATCAAATGAATTCATTTAAAATTTATTTTTTGTAAGCATCTAGTCCTTATTACAAGCTTCCAAAAAAGTATAATTTTAATTAAATTTAATTTGATTATTATATTTATTTTTTGTTTCTTGTGAATGTAGGTTTTTCATCGAAAATCAAGATCTTTGTTTTGCACATGTGGAAAAATAGCAGATTATCAAAAATAAAATTTGAAAAATATGAGTTCACCAGATATTGGAGTCCTTGATCCAATAAAAAAATGAATTTTGATACATACAAAAAAATTTATGCGTTATACGGTCCGCCTATGTCTGAATTGTAATTGGTTTGACTTCGAAACTTGATTAAGGAAAAACTATTCAATAAAACACTATGAAACCAATTGGAAGCACTAGATATTGTAGTTACAAATCTAAATTCGAAAAAATAGAATTTTATCCTTCATGGAAAAAAAATTATGTGTTATACGGTGAGTGTCACTCCTTAAAAATGTTGTTTACTAAAAAAAACTAGTTTTTGAAGGAGAAGGAAAAAGAAGTGAAATATGATTCCAAAATTTTTGAAAAAAATATATTTAAAATCTACAGAAAAAATGTCACAAATCACTAGTTTGTATCATCTTCAAATTCCTCATGGTTTAGCCGCTATAGGTGCCCGAAAGTGAAGATTTAGTTAGAAAAAATTATTTCAGTGTCTAGTTTGGCCAAAAATTGTAAACCAGTATTGTCGGATCACCCCGCCTCTAGTATTTGCATGTACTTGTTCTCCTTTGGAACATGTTGGTGCTTTCATTGTGTGGGGGTGGGGTTTTGTGTGTGCATCCAGGGGGATGGAGTGCTTCTTTGTTTAAAATTTCTCGTTGCATTTCTTGTTCCTATTGTCTATGATCGATTGGTTGCATTGAGCTTGGTGCTGGTGCCTTTGTCTTTGGTGATTAGAATCTAATTTTCTGCATCAACCTTTATTCTCTTGCTGCCATTTCTTTTCTTGCAGCGGTGATCCTTGTATTTGTCATGTTTTCTCTTTAGCATTGACCTTTTTTCTTGTTGCCATGAGCTGTGTGTTTGATGATCGTTCTCTTGGGGCCTGCTTGGGAGGGGTTTATCCCTTATGTTGTTTGACTCCCTCTTTGTTGGTGCAGGGTGAGCTTTATGGTTGTGTCAAGGGGTGGGGTTTCAACTTTATCATGGATATCTCAGGTGGTGGATTGTCTCATAACGGAGGGCTTCGCTTGTGCAAGATTAATGGTTTCTTGGAAAGATAATTGGATCATCTAGTACTGGTCATTTAGCCGAAGTCTATGGAAAAGGATGTTGAATATTATAGCAACCATGTTTTAATTTGCAAATTTATGGGGTTGTGTGTGTTGCTTCCCTTTTTTGATCCATGGGTATGAAAGACTTGGAACCTAGAGGGTGACTTTGAGATTTTGTTGGTTGCTAATAATTTCTTCATGGTGGATTTTTCTTGCATTGTTGATTGGAATTGAGCCTTTGAAGGTGGACCTTATTTCTACAATTAGGTGTGTAACACCCCTCTGTTTTGGATATTTGGATTGACAGTGTTTTCTGGGTAATACTTTGTTATGCTTATGATGTGACTGTGGAACTTGGTGATCATTTGATCGTGAATTGATTAGTGATGCATATGTTATATTATAATTTGATGATTGTGTCTGAATATGCTTTGACCTTAGAACTTGGTTGCTTTTGATTGCAATTGTTAAATGATGTGAAAGTTATATTTTGATGTAATGTTATTTTATTCTGACGTTATCTTTATGGCGTGTTTTGGATTAGCATAGAAGATATTTGATTTAATGATGTTTATGCTATTGATCATATCATTGATGTTAGATGCGTCAGTTAGGGATACTGTATTGGTGAAGGGGACGGGATTGTATCACTCGCTTGCGAGCGCCCTACAATTCTGAGATTTTCTCTTTAGGGTGTGTTTGATCATATTATATATATTGCACGTTTGACATGCTTTTTGTTGCAGGTTGACAGGTACATGACATCGACTCCACCTGGTTTCACAGGTCTGAGCATGTCCATATACCAACGGTAATCAATTGGGAGATAGTAGCTAGGTTTTCCGTCCCAAGTCCGTCGTCTTGTTGTAAGTTGTGGTGTCATGACTGAAGTGTTGTCCTTGTCATTATGTAGTTGATTGTTAAGTATTTATTTAATTTCTGGTTAGTGCTTAATTAATTAAGCTTATTTTATAAAATAATTAATTAATATTGCATTGTTACTTGATTTAATTGTGAGTTAGTTAAAAGTCAAATTTAAATATATTGTAAATTAAAATTTAAGAAATTAAATTAAATTAATATTGATGAGGATGATTAATATTATCTTTTATTAATAATAAATTAGAAAAATCATGTGCAGATAATATCTTGATTAAATAAATTATTTTAATTAAAATTATAGATAAGTGGTGCTTTTAAAAGCTGGGAAAAGGACCAATAAGAAAAGAGGATTTTTGAGAAAAGAAAGCGGAAGAGCTTTATTGAATATTTATTTTGATTTATTATTTTTATGAGGAGATGATTCACACACAGAAGTTTTCTCTCTTTGTTTTGATCTGGAAAAAAAAGGAAAAATAGTTTTGGTTTGGTGTTTTCTGGGTAAAATTATTGTGGTTTTGGGAAGAAAGGATAGATTCAAAAGAACGTTGAAAGCCGAAGATCGAGAAAAGAGCTGAAGGCAGGAAGTAGAGAAGAGGATTCGGAAAGGATTCTTCATCGAACGTAGGATTCCAGGTTCCTTTCAAGTTCATTATTTCTCTTTTGGTTTATTCTTCTGTAATAAATTCTTGACTGCCATGTTGGAAGATTAATTTCTCCTTGTGTTTAAAAAGAGTTTCCTGTGATTGGGATTTGTCTGTTATAAATGTTTGTATTTCTCTGTAGTGAAAACCTTGTTTAAAATTCTTCAATAAAAATTTAATTATGAAATTATTGAAAAAAAAATCATATTGTTATTGTGATGAATATTTTTGTATGCCTAGATTTATATTGGATCTTTTGAAAATCTACTTATTTATTTTATTGTTCAGAATCTCTTATTATATATATATATATATATATCTGTTTGTGTTAATTAAGTATATATACCTGCTTAAATAAATTTGTGTATTGATACAGATTAATATATATATATTTTATCTATTATTTTGTTTAAGGAAAAATCTACACATTTGTCAGATTCCCTAAAATTTCTTGGAAATTAAATATGTATGTGAAAATATATTAAAATAATATAAAATAAAAATTTGTATAAATTTATGCCTGAATTTGAGATTGTTTTCGTAATACAATATGTTAAAAAAAAAATTATGCTTTCAGTCTTTGTTTCTGTGATGAATTTTTTTATACACATGAAATTATAAAAATATATATATATATATATAAATAATTGAAAAAAAATATATAAAAATTAAAATTAAAAAAAAAATTATTAAAGGCATGGGGGTCGGCCGAGGCCGTACCGCCCACGGCCCACTGTGGCCGGCCATACGCAACCGCCACAGGCTACGCACAGCAGCCAAGGCTGCTGGTCGCAGCGTGTGAGGGCTGGGGCCTGCCACCCTGTGGTAAGCACCACAGGCAGTGGGGGCCACGCAATGTTTTTTTGGAAGTTCCATTTTATTAATAAAAATACATATATATATTATAAAATGAAATTCGGTTGTTGGTTTTTTTTAAAAGTTTGTTTTAAATCCGATTTAATTATATATATTAATATTAATGTTAATGTTAATATTAATATATGCATATGTATTTATATATATATATATATATATATATATATATATGAGTTATTTGGTTAAATTTTATATAGAGTTTTAAATATTTGATTTTAATATATATATATTATTTTTATTTATGTATATATGTATATAGGTATGAGAGCGTATATACACACACACACATATATATATATAAATATATATGTATATTAGATAGTCATTTATGTTATGGTTAAGAAATAAATTGATAATTTCACAAGTTATTATTTTATAAGTTTAATTGAGGAAATTGAGAATATGCTATGAGGTTATTAGTAAATTTATTGAATAAATAGGATTAAAATATTAAATTTAAATTCCTCAATGGTGCCAGGTGAGTAATAGATAATTTAATGATTATTTAAAAAGCTGTTTTTAAAACCAATTACCTTTATTTAGAAATTTCTATTTTTTGAATTATTATAGATACTCAGGAAATCATTAAATATAAAATAAGGTTTCAAAGGCATATGATTAAACGATATTTTAATAGTTAAAAGAGGAGCGTTAAAATAATTATCTCATTTGTATAGAGGAAATATAAGTGACGTATGACCAAATGTTTTATTTAAAATATTGATTTATTTTATGGTTGAAATATGGATTAAGCGATTTAGTTTAATTGTTTATTTATTAAATGTCTTGATTTTGAATATATTCGTGAAACTTAGAGATATGAAAATGTTTTATTTAACTGGATGAATTTGTTTATTATAATACCTCGATTATGAATACAACTGTTAAACGTAGAGTAAGGGTTGATTATTTTATTCAGATGACTTTATTTATTAGAACACTTTGATTAGGGAAGTTAATTGTGAAATTTAAAGTAAATGATTGGGTTGTAATACTTCAATGTTGGGAAGTGAATTTGATGTATTTGATTGAGTAAATGCAAGATTGGAAACTGTGTTTGACTGGGTTTAGGAAACCCTAACGTTAGAGATTGAGTTGCCTGGAATGCTTTTCTATCATGTTTCTTTCATTCTCCATGTCTGGCAATTGGGGTTAAGGGTCTATGTAAGTCTTCCAGAGAAGTTCTCTAGAGTGGGATGTTTTGTGTAGAGGTTCAATTTGTGAATCACCTTGGGAATGGTGTAGAGTTGTACTATTATGTTGTACCCGGTTTCCATGAATGGGGATTTGTGCCTCCTGGAAATAGGAGAGGGTAATGAGATTTGTACCTCCTTTGGAAGGAGTGTATTTTCATATTTGGTTTCCTCTAGTGTTCGGAGTGAGTTTTCTTGTTTTGTTTCCTCCTTGGATTGGAGGGGTTATGTTGTCTAGTTACCTATTGTGGTTTTGTTCCTTGTGTGTTGTCGATAGGAGAGTGGCTCTTTGTGGGGCTCCGGCACACAAAGGGGCGCCAGGGTAACTCACCTAGAGTTTAACTAAGTGATAATCTAAAAGAATTAATGGGGATCTTTCACACTAATAAAGATAAAGAATGTCTCTCTCGTGAAGCAAGTGAATGATAAGGCTTGAGATGAGATGGGATGCATAGTTTTGCATGAGGGTCCAGCGGCCGATAGAGGCAAGCTAGGGTAACCCAGGATGGGGGTCCGGTA
Organism: Sequoia sempervirens; assembly: GCA_007258455.2. NCBI lineage: Eukaryota > Viridiplantae > Streptophyta > Pinopsida > Cupressales > Cupressaceae > Sequoia > Sequoia sempervirens. The sequence goes on from VDFB02324738.1 coordinate 125,405, forward strand.
GCCTAGGAAGGTTGAGCCAGGGTAACTCATGGCAATTTATGCATGACACTCTTCCTATGTCAACAGTCAATCAGTTATTGTGTGATGTACATGATCATTGTTCTCTGGAAGCATTGTAACCTCGTGTTAAGTAATATTGTGATTGTAGTTGTTAAGTGTCTTTGTGATTGTGGTTGTTAAGTGATCTTGTGATTGTAGTTGTTTCTGTTTAGTTATGTTTTAGCCTGTGTCTTGTGGTAGATGGTCTTGTGTAGGAATTCCTTGTTACTATCTCCTAGCACGGAGGGAGTGGGACCTTTTGGATTCCACGTGGTCGGGTGGCGTGCATCTTAATCCGTTGGTTCTTCTTCTTGTTCGTGTGGTCGAGATTTCCAGATGGGGGCTCGCGGGAATCAGTTTCTTCTCATGCCTTGTACTCTCAGTACTTATTGTATTATATTACCCCTCATTTGTTATCGAGGTGGAATTTGTAATATGTTATCATATTTGTTGGATTTACCTCATTCGGGAAATGAGTATTGTAATCTTATTGTAAACATGTTGTAAGCTATATTGTTTGGAATCATGTGGCACTTCATATTCTTGGATGTAAATTTATTATGAATGGAATATATGTGAACTTTAATTGTTAAGTAATTATATGATATGGTTTTAATTCATGTTCCGCATTTGGTTTCAGTAACACGGTTTTGTAGCCTTAGGGAAATGGTTGGCAATGGTTAAGTGAACTTGTATGTTAATTGTTCTAACTTTCATGCTAATTGTTCTTATTTAAAAAAAAATTAGTTCATTTATTTAGTAAATTGCAACTTTCCCTAGGGTTGCGTGGCGGGGCGTTACAAGGTGGGTTTTTTTTTTAAACCTTGGCATGGGGGTTTTAATTCTTTTGAGTTTAGGTTTGGGTTCGCCTCCCTTGTCTACCCTTGGAATGTTGGAGAAATGATATATTACAGATGATTGCTCTTATGCCTAGTAAGCCCATTGGTCCTTCGTAACAAACCCTATCTAAGAAGATTTTTTCTTATGCTTATGTTTGTGTTGAAATTGATTTGAATAAGTTATTGTTGGACTCGATTGACATGAGTGTTGGCTCAGCCCCTTGGACTCAATAGTTGGATTATGAGACTTTTCCCTTTCGCTGTCATATTTGTCATGAGTACAGTCACCTTCAATGGAAGTACCCCATAGTGGTTAATAATTCTAGCATGGGTTTTGTTCCTTCATAGTCATATTAGAAGATGGATAAAGGGAATGCCCTCATGCAAGGGATGGGGATGGATAAGGATGGATTTGTTCCAATTAAACTCCACAATAGGAATAGGGGCAAAAGAGGATCTTAAAAGATAGATAAGAAGATGAAACATTCAACAGGTTTGATGCTTTAGAGGACTTGGTTTAGGAGGAAGGCATTCCCATTGACATGAAAGTTGTGGATGGTTCCTTTGTTGATCATCTCTTGGGAGATCATCATGAACCTATTTGCAATCAACTTTTTTTTATGAGCTCTGTAGCTCATATGGTTTCGAGTATTCCTCCCTTAGACTCTATGTTGATGGAAGCTTCTTCAGCTCAGGATACCCCTATGGGGCTTGGCTTTCCCTGTTTGAGTCTTGTTCTAGAGAAAGGTATTGAGGAGACTAGAAAGAATAAGACTTCTTCTACACCTTTAGGCTTGTAGCAGAAACCTCTTAAAAAGGGACCTCCTGAGAAGCCTTTGGAATCAAGAAGGAAGAAGGATCAGGAAAAAGTTAAGTTAATTGGGGAAACTTTGGTGGAATCGGGTTTGGTGAGGACTATTGATGCCCACTTCTCCCAATCTCTTAGATGATTGTGCTATCATGGAATGTGAGGGGTATGAATAACATCCCTAGATAAAAGGCTATTCGATATTTGATTCGTGTGCATTCTTTGGACTTGGTTTTTCTTTAGGAGACCAAGTTGCCTGTTGCTAGTATAATGAACTTGGCTAACAAGATTTGGGGCCGTGGTATATATGTTAGTGTGTGGGAGCATAGTGTAGCTCTAGGGGCCTTGCTTGTTTGTGGGATCTGAGTAGATTTTCTCCTTCTTGGTGGATTACGTGTCGACATTCTATTTCTTTTGTTGTTGTTGGTTTGGAGTCTCATGCAAAAATTATTTTCTCTAATATTTATGCTCTTACAAAATTTCTTGGTAAGGTTAATTTGTGGGCTCATATTAGATATGTTCATTCCTTGGATCATTTTCTTCCATGGGTGTTGGCAAGAGATTTTAATGCTATTTATTCTTTGGAGGAGAAAAGGGGGGTACTAGTCGACTAGATCCCTCTACTACTCTTCTTAGAGATAATATGGCTAATTTTCATTTGGTGGACATCAAAGCTAGGAATGATTTATTCACCTAGAACAATAGGAGGTCTGGGAATGTTGTTATCTCAGAAATATTGGATAGGTTTTTGGTTTCCAGCTTTTGGGTGGGTGATAGTTGGGTGACAAGCTTTAAAATTTTGGATGGGCAGGGTTCAGTCCATTGGCCAATTAAATTCTTCGCTTCTCTGTCTAGATCTTCTTTGAAGAAGTCATCTTTTAGGTTCCAACTTATGTGGCTTTGGGATGCTTCTCTTCATGATATTATTCTTGGATGGTGGAGTGTGGGAAAGCTGGTCTTCAACACTGCTATGTACTCTTTTGCTAAAAGACTCTAGTTTATTAAATATATGTTGAAATGTTGGAATAGATATCACTTTGGCAATGTATTCTAGGGTAAAAGGAGAGCTCGGGATCAATTGGAATCTTTGACGTGATTGATCTGTGACCAGGGACTATCTAAGGAGTTGAGTAGGGATGAAGTGTTGGCAGTAAAAGAGGTGGAGGAATGGGAGCATCGTGAAGAAATATTTTGGAAGCAGAAGTCTTGGATTGAGTGGCTTTAGGAAGGGGATATAAATACTTCTTTATTTCAATTTTTTTTCAAAGATAGAAGACAAGGTAATGTCATTTCTTCTATATAGGCTCATGACAGGAACCTTCCTTGTACTAGTGTTGAGATTTCAAAAAAGTTTGTCAGATATTTCTTTACTTTTTTTCTGATGACTCTCGCCTAGCTTGCACAGCGAAGGCATCCATCTTAGCTTGCATTCTTGCTTTAGTGATTAAGGATATGAATGATGCTCTGATTAGATCAATATCTTTGGTTGAGTTGGAGGATATTGTGTTCCAAATGAAGAAAGGTAAATCTCTAGGGCTTGATGGGTTTCCAATAGAATTCTTCCAGGAGTTTTGGGAGGATATCAAGTTTGAACTTTTGGAGGTTGTTCAATAGTCTCAAAGGAACAAGAAAATGCTCAAGGCTATGAATGCTACCTTTTTGGCTCTTATTCTTAAGCGTGAGGGGGAAAATTCTTTAGATCTTTTTAGGTCGATCACCTCATGTAATGTTGTGTATAAAATTATTACTAAGTTGATCACAGAGCGCTTAAATTCATGGATGGATAGGTTGATTTCTGAGGAACAGGGGTGGTTTTGTGCCTGGAAGGTAGATTCTTGATGGGGTGGTTATTGCAATTGATATTGTGCACTCTATGGCCACTTCTAGGGAGAAGGCTATGTTTATTAAGCTGGATATGGAAAAAGCTCATGATCGTGTCAAATGGGATTTTATTTTTAAGATTCTGAAGGCTTTCAGGTTTAGCAGTGAATGGATTGAGTGGGTTATGAGTTGTGTCGCTTCCTTGTCTCTCTTGGTTTTGATTAATGGGGAGCCTTCAAAAAATTTTGGGGCTTCCAATGGTTTGTAGCAAGGTGATCCTCTATCCTCATATTTATTTATTCTGATGGCTGAGGGGCTTGGGAGATATTTGAGATCTCAGGTCGAGCTTGGTTTGATTCAGGGATGGCATTGGGGTAATGGGATCCCAACTCAATCTCATTTATAGTTTGTGGATGATATTGTTTTGATGGGTGTTGCCAAAGTGGAGGAAGCGGTTAACTTGAGGCAAGTTTTAGATTGTTACTTGTTGGCTTCAGGTCAAAGCATTAATGAGAATAAGTCTTCTTTTTATTTCTTCAATACTCCTGATTTAATTTAGCAAAGAATTACTAGGATTCTCATATTTAAGATTGGCTCCTCCCCTTTGTTTATCTTGGTATTCCTATTGCTAGGCACTTGCTTCTGAGATTGTACTGGCAGGATGTGATTGAAAAATTTCATAAGAAGGTTAGTCACTAGACTTGTAGATGGCTTTCTATTGCTGACAGAGTTACTCTTTTGAAGTTTGTGGTTCAGGCTCTCCCACTGTACAAGTGTTTTGTGCTTTCAACTCCTGCTAGTTTTTTTAGAGATTTTGAGTATCTATGTCAAAAATTTCTTTGGTATGATAATCTCCTCTCAAGGAAATGGAGCCTGGTAAAGTGGGAGGATGTGTGCTGTCCAAAGCAAGAAGGGGGTCTTGGGTTGAGATGAGATGATCTAAATGGTCAAGCATTGGTAGCAAAGCTTTACTAGAGATGGTGTACCCAACAACAACATACTTGGGCTAGGATCCTCACTTTCAAATACCCAGGTTGTGTCGAGGATGATGAGGTTCCTCATTTTTGTCTCTAGGGAAAAGGCTTGATGGTTTGGAGTATGCTAAAAAGAGGAGTTGATTTGATTAAGCAGGGTTTGTTTTGGATCTGTAATAGAGGGTCAGAGGCTCTTTTTGGGTTTGATTCTTGGGATAGGAATCCTCCTATTTTGGTTACACATCCTCATTTTTAGGATTTTAGTAGATTTTTTTTGGAGCCTAGTTGGAGGTACATGAAGGATTATAAATCCCCTCAGTTTCTTGGTTAGAATACTATAGACCTGTTGGTGGAAGAATTTGTAGGAGTGGCCTCTTGGTGGAACGAGTTGAGGATCGTCAAGAACTTGCCAATATTCTTAATAAGAGGTTTTGTAATTCCCTGGAGGAAAAGGATGTTCTTTTTTGGGGTCATGATCAGAAAGGAAAGTTCTCTGTTGCTTTTAGGTATCGGGTGTTGGATAAGCAGATTTATAGGAGTACGGAGATCACTTGGTGGAAGAAAATTTGGAATAAATTCTCTTGGCCCAAGAGTAATTTCTTCTCTTGGCTTGTGATGAGGAGTAGATGCCTAACCTAGGAGAATCATTAGAAATTTGGGTTTCAAGGCCCCTCCATGTGTTTGTTGTGTTCTTACAGCGAGGAGATTGTGTCTCATCTTTTCTTTTAGTGTTCTTTTGTTAGGGATATTTGGAACTTTTGGTGGGCTTCTTGGAGTCTACCTTGCTGGCACACTTCTTTGATGGAGGACTTTTGGCTATGATTGGGTAGTCTGCATACTAAGTCTACTTTTCTCCATATTGCTTGGATAATTGGTTATGGCTTAATCATTTGGCATATTTGGTTGGAAAAAAACTACAAATTTTTTTGGATAAGAAAATTCAGGTGAGATAGGTTTGGATGGGAATTTTGGGAGTTATCCAAGAGACTATTGTGGCTAAGTGTGATCTTTTAGTTCCCATGGCATCAAAGGATAGGAAGGTTGTTCAAAATTTGGGGATCTCTGGTAATGATTTGGGTAGGCTTGGTGTTGGTTTGAGGTAGAAAGCTAGAGGGAAGACCATGCGTGAAGGGCATTGGATGCCTCCTCCCCCTAGAGTTTTGAAGATTAATATTGATGTGTCTTCTAGAGGTAATCCTAGTCCTGCGTGGGTGGGGGGTATTGGTAGGAACAATGATGGGATTGTGGAGTTCTTTTTTGAGTATTGTAGGCAGCGGTTAAATAATCTCATGGAAGCTCTGGCTATTCTTGTGGCTATGAAAAGGGCTTGTGATTTTGGGTGGAGAAGGATTATTTGTGAGTAGGATTCCCAGGTTGTGATCGACTTGTTGAACAAAAATCAGCTGGAGGATGTGAATTGGAAACTTTGGTTGTGGTTGCTAGGTAGATCATTTCCTTGGGTTGGGTTTTGGATTCTATCACCTTTTTCCATGTCCCTTAGGAGTGGAATAAGGTGGCTGATGGCTTGGCTAGGTGGGTGTCTGAACGTGGTAGAGATTGGAAGGTGGATGATTGGGGTGATATTCTTGTGAATCTTTCTTAGGAGCTCAAGGAGCTTATTTCTAATGATATGAGATTGTATCTTGGAGTCACTTGATGGCTTGTGTTGGCCTTGGGCCTTTTTTGTTTTGATTGGACTTTCTTTTTGTATTGATCTTTTGATAGAATAAAGTTTTTACCCTCCTTTTTAAAAAGGTTGAACTCTATTTTAGAAAATCACTAATATGAAAATATCTTATGAGAAACATTCACTTATGAATTATCTAATTAGTGGTAAATGGAATGAAAAGAAAAGAAGGGTTTAGTGATCTTGGAAAGTTAGAAAGGAGAGAAAGAGGTATTTTTTTAATTTATTGTTCCCTCTTACTTAATAAATCTTTCTCTCCTTGCTTTGGATTTTTCTTATTGTTTTCTTTCCTTTATCAACTAATAATGTGGAGCAGCTATGTCATGCACTTCTACTTGATATATCAAATCATCCCTTATCAAGCTATTATCAATCATAATATATTACATTTAATTGTCAAACCAAGGACATGTTTTTGAGATGATGATATTGGTGTTGTATGCATGGCTATGGAGTTCTAGGGATTCCCTGAGAAGGTAAGTATAGCAATTGAATATACTAAATTAAAAATAAGTTCATATTAAGGAAACATGCAAAAATTTTGCTAGTTGAACTATGAGCTATTGCTATAGTTAAATATTATAGCTACATATTCTATAGTGTCTACTGATAATTAGTGGCTACAAGTGATAATGTTAAAATAATTGAGCAAATAATTAATAGTCTGATGCAAAATATTAAAAGAAATGGTTACTAAAGTTCTAATAACAAAATTGTGGCATACCTCAAGTGGGCCCTTGCTTCGGGTAATTGCACTCTCTTAAATCACATAACTATTAATCAATCAATCCCTCATCAACTTGATGCTTTCTAATAAAATACTATTTTGATTTCTATTCAAAATAGATTGGAAAAATCATTGTTACATTATATCTACAAATATTTCTTTATATAGAATAACTAATTCTAACTACTACAAACAACTTAGACCCACAATTACAAATGTTAACTCGTTACTATAAAATAGGAAGAGGATTATTCTATCATGAAGACATGAGATGAAAACTCTGAAATAAAGTCCTAATGTAATTCTTCTAGCTAAGATGAAGAAAATGATTCCATAGGTATGCATAGACAAGTGGAAAAGATGTGCAACAAAGAATTATCATCATTATCTTGATCACCAAAGAGTCTGCTCCTCATGAAAGAAGTTTCACTAGTGGAAAAGTCTTAAATTGTCTAGCTTCATGAAATTGTGGCTTACTCGACTATAGGTATTGTGACCGAAAACTTAGTATGGGATTACTACACTTGATCCATGAGGATTTGAAGTGTATTCAAGCCACTAAATATCAACCCAATAAGATCAATCAATGCAAACTAAACTAAGAATTCATTAAAACTAACATTTTAAATCATGAAAGCTTCAAAAACACCTATTCTAATCCATTGAAACTTATCTTAGGTATTGGGGGAGTGGTGCCGCATTGATGTGGAATGTTGACCCTTTACCAATCTCATGGATAAATGAGCTTGTTTCGATCGATTCTATTGAAGATAATTGACAAAACCGATGAAAGATGTGCAATAAAACATGATTTAAATGCTAAATTAACATGATGAATGCTAAGATTATTGATATGGGTGTATGTAAATCTACTCTAAATGTATGCAAGCTTTAAAAGATTAAAACCCTAATTATAAAATATGCTAAATGTATGCATCTATGTTATCGTGGAAGCCATTAATGGAAGCTAAGCTAATGATGCAAGTAAATTAAGCTAAAAGGATGCTAAATAAGTGCTAAATATGAGTGCAAGTGAAAGTGATTTTAACAACATGAGTTTGCTCTTAAAATATGGATCCATTTGTCTCCAAATAGTGACCTATTTATAGGAGGACAAATGAGAAATGAAGGGTTGAGATTGAAAAAGGTAATCAATGGTCAAAAAGGAAGGAAGACGGAGGCATGGATCATGGATTTTCATCAATGGATGAGAATTACTGATCAAATGGATCAAGAAAAGAACCAGGGGTTCATATTCTTCTAAACAAACACACTTTCAAAACTTGCATAAGAAGTCTTGTTGAAAGTTTGTTGCAAAAAATAAATATTCCCCTTTTCAAATAGGTGAGGGAAATTAGATATTTAGTTAATTAAAACCAAATTTATTATGCAAAAGGGGAGGAATATTCTATGGGAATATTCCTTTTGGGAGGAATGTGCAAAGGAGGAATATTCCCTTACAAGTGGGAGGATTAGATTTAAGTAGTAATTTGATAATTATGCAAATTAGGGTATTCATTAAATTATTTATTTATTTAATGAAAAGGGGAAGTGATGTGATATTTAATTAAATAACTGATTAAATTAAATAATTTGATTTATTCAATTTAATAGGACAAAATGGTAGCATGAAAGGGAATGAATTCACCTAATTAGATCAATTAGGTTAATTGATGAAAATGATGTAATTAATTAAATAGCTAGGCTAATTTAATTAATTAAGTGAAAAGAGGATGGATTTTAGGATGAAATGGTGTTAGTATACCTAATTCGAGTGCATGATATCATTTAGGACATTTTTAAGTGCCTACATGTATCTACTTCTTTTTATATAGACCCATAGTCCTTCAATTGCATGCTATTGATTCTTGTGACTATAGGCGAACAATAGTCCATTAGTTAAGGGTTCATGGTTCCTTCTTGTCGCATGACATTATTTTCTTTCACAAAATATTTATTCATTATAATTAACACAACTCATCATAACATCACATCAAATTTTAGCAATAATCATATGCATATGCAAGCATTTATCAAAATATTAGTAATTAGTTCTAGTGATTTATGAATTAAACATAGAGTCCTAGGAAAGTTTGCAAATTTCATAGAAACACCATTAAAACACATAAATAAACTTGATTAAAAGTGGAAATTCTATGACCCATCACTTGGTTTGAAATGGGAATTAGATTGCATAGAGAATGCTTGTGAGGAAGGAATATTTGAAGGATCTCATCCATTGTGTGTTTTGAGGTGAAATAAATCCTATAATCCTTGTGTGTGGAAAAGTGTATTGAAATTCAGGATATTCATATAATTAAATTTTTGATTGTGCTTGATTATTCATGTTTTGAGACCATGCCCACGTTAGGTGAATAGTTTATTGTGATATATTTATAGTTTTTTATTTAGAATTCAAAGTTATCACATTTAATTCATTTGATCTTGTTTATGTTATGTCATTTGTTTTTTGAAAATACATCATATAGTTATAATTGTTATGATTTTTCTTTAATATTTTATGTGATGTAAAAAGAGTTATGTTGTACATATTAGGCTCGTAAAGGGTAAATTTGAAATTTGGAAATTTTAAGCATTTTGAAAAATAAGTTTTAAAGGTTTTGGATGATGTCATCTATGGTGATTTTGAGGGTTTTGTGGTTTTGAACTTTTTACAAAAAGTAAAAATTTATAAAATTGAAAGGTTCCGTGATTACTTATTTTATTGTGGGACAAAAAGTATCATGTTCCTTAATATTTTCTTGACCTCATAAATATAAGGATTGTAAATGTTGACCTTGTTTTTTGTTCCTTAACTTTTTTGACTAAAGATGACTTTTGATTTGTGTTTTCCAACCTTTAGATGCGAGGATCCCAAACTTGGACCTCATTATCCATGCCTTAATTTGGTAGGTGAAATATGTGAGGATCAAAAATTTTGACCTTGTTTTTCATGCCTTGACCTTATATGCAAAGGTTCACTTTGGACCTAGGATTGGATATTGAGATTAGAAGTAGAGTGAAACCATGCTAAACTTTCAAATCTAGGGATGCTCTAGTATAAAGCAATGAATGGGTAATATAATTATGATAAAATGAATTGGGGGTTCAAATATCTAAAATGAATAAAATTAAAGAACATAAAACATTGCTTACACCAAAGTTCTTGAGAGAATTGTGTAAGATAGTGCTAGACATACTTGTGCATGAAGGCTCTAAGGGAGTCACACAAAAAAGCACTACAAACATCACTTGCATCAAAGGCCCTAAGAGAATCATGCAATACTAATACTAGGATACACTTGTACTTGAAGGCCTCAAGGGAATCACACATGTGATATTATTTATGCCATTACTTATGCATAAAATCCCTAAGGTAATAATGTAAGATAATGATGCCATTATATGTCTAATACTTTGTAGATCCTTTCCTATTTTTGTTGTCATTGGTACTTGGTGTGTCCATATAATTTTATTACTTGAGTGTGATGTTATGCTAATTCATTGCTTTGATTTTGGTGGTTGTTACCACATAATCCTATGTGTTATTGGTTGAAGGTTGTAACTATTGTATACCATTGTGTACTTGATTTCATGATGTATGTGTAAGAAAGTAAAATTTAAAACTAAAAATAAAAGGAAATAAACATGAAATCAACTTCCTCAATTCAAATTTAACTTGCAAAACTTAATGAAAATAGTAATGAATTAGTGTAGTTGCTAAAAAACTTTACATCATGTACCTATTGAGGACAATTGATTGGTTTGCATAGGATGATGTGTCAATTTATATATTTTTGGTAGGGATGTGGATAGTGAGGATTTAAGGATGAGATCTATGGTGGAGATCCAATGAGAGAAATTTCCTAGGATCAAGAAGACAATGCAGGGTTTATATTTAATTTATTTAAGATGAATGGATAAAATTGTATTTACTAAAATAGTAACTTATTGCAACCATAAAAGTCAAACTTAAAAATTGGGAGGGAAATGCATATATTTTGAGATAGTGGAGGGAATATACATAAATTATATGATCAAATATTATTTTATTTAATTATCCATGTGAGGTAGAAATAAAGATAATTAAAAAATAATATTATTTAATTAGATGTGACATTGGGTTAGACTAGTCAAATAATATTTAACAATTTGTTGGTGATAAAATATTAGTATGAGATGATGTTAGGATGATTTAATACATCTACAATATGTTCTTAGTTTGTATCTTCCTAGTAATTGTATTACATGTGTGTATGGTTGTCAAATCGACCAACTCTTAATTCAAAAGGGCGGGCTTAGGGGTTCCATATGGTTTCATGGTGTTGTTCCACCTTTGGGGATAACTATATTTATGGATATTATTTAAGAGTGTGCCAAGTTTATTACTACTAATGACATGGTAAACCTTCTTGTACCATTTATTATGAAATGTATAATAAGGAATTTCATTTTTCATTGACTTATCTTGTATTGGAGTCATAATAAAACTTGTAATCCATGGTAAATTATTCACTCTTGAGATGTAAGTAGCATCTATATTCTTTTTGTTATTGTTTATGTTATATTAGATATTACGTTGAAATATAATCTTTTGTTATGCTCATCTTGATATGTTGTGTAGATGTAGTTTACCTTCCATAGTTTGATGATGTTGATACCATGTTGTGCATTGTGATGTTTATGATAAGAGACATGTACATTATGTTTCACCTTATTTCTAGGGAATTGCGTCCTTTTTGGGGGTTTCTTGATTGGCCTACATAGAGCCCATAGGTGGTTGAATGTTTGGTCCAAGTTATTTCACTAATAATGAAGATAAATGAAGTTATACCTCAATCATAAAAATAAAGCTTGCAACTAGTTTTTGACTTGCAAACTTTTTACAAGTTACTAGTTGTAATTGGAGTCCATAATTTGAATTTAAAGAAGCCCAAAGCTCAAATTTGTTTGGGCATTTTCCATGGTATATAATCTAACTCATACTCCATAATTTGAATCTCATGCTAGTCATAGTTTTGCCTTGAAGTGAGATTTTTTATGGTGTTAGATGCTTCTCAAGCTCTAACATCTAAGATGCATGCATCTTTTTTGGCCTTCGAAGTTCAAGGTGAGTTTATGGCAATCTTAGACTTGGCCTTGAGAATTATTTTTGTTGTAGTGTAAATCAAACCTCAAATTCCAAAATGCATGATGCAGATAGGTTTGAGGTATTTGATTGATAAAGCTCAAAATTGGCTTATTTTTCCACTCATAGCTTGTTATTTGAGGCCTAGAGTCTGAATTACCAATGTGCTAGGGTTTGGTGATGTGTAGAAATTTAGTAGTTTACATTTTACAACTAAATTTTGAAGTCTAAGGTGTTGCATGATGCAACATGCTCCTTGAAAATCGAAGTTTGAATAATCTAATTTAGGATTTATAGCTCAAACTTCTAATAATTTATACCTTGAAGCCTAAGCTAGTACACAATTTTCTTGTTAGCGTGATTTTTTTAGATGCTAGGAGAGTGGCTTGGTAGACAAGTATTCATGGTTTGAAAAATCAACTCTCGTCCATGTCTTGATGTTTGAGTTGGTCACAATGTTTTATCTTGTGTTATTTTAAGTCTTTCACTTGTGTCACCTTGTGTCTCATGTCATTGCATGATGAGCACATGACACCTTAGACACAAAGGAGTGTACTGTGGCTTGCTTGATGCCAATTCTGTATCATGAAAAAAATATTCATATTGTTTTGAACTATTAACATCTCAAGTGAAAGCTTGGGCCATTACATGAATCATTTCTCATGCTAGAGAGGAAAACCAATAGTGACACATTTAGATTTGGTGCTTAAAAATGATTAAAGAATTTGCATCTTATGAGTTGCTTGTTGTCTTCAATGCATATTTTTTATCTCTTAAGAATATTTACCAATATTCCAAGCATATAAATATCAAAAAGGGAAATTAAACATTGACACATCATTTTACACAAAGGACAAAGGTCAAAAGACATCTTAGGATGAGTTTGCAACATAAAACAAGTCTATGATTGCAAATTTCTACTAGATTAGCAAAGTCATCCTTGCTTAATAAAAAAAGCAAAGCCTTTTATTTTGATCTAATATCACATATTATCACAACCATTTTTTTTTTATCGTGAGACACATAGTTTAACATCATATTAAATTGGTTGGTATACATGCTTTGATCATAAAACTAAATATTCTTATCTTTCCTCAACAAATATAACTACCACTTGAACTATTTATTTATTTAATTAGTCGATAGGCTACATATAGTGTGAGATTTGAGCCTCAAACAAGTCTCATGCTTGCAAATTATTGTTGAGTCATCGAAAAAAAGTTTAACTGTTCGTAAACCAATAGTGTTTAATGGTAAAAGCTTCCAAAATCTCAAGTAAAAACCTCCAAAATCTCACTTATCACATAAAAGCCACATAAATATTGATTTGACAACTGGATGAGAATATTCTATTTCCATTTGCAATGTTTATTTGTCAATCTGATGACAACTTTCTTTTTTCATTTACATTGCTTTATGTTTTAAATTTGTATGCAAATATTTCATAATCAAATAATATTTAATTTCTTCAAAGAAAAAAACTAGATTTATCTAAGTTTTCTATCGACCTTAAACCTCCTTGTGCTAATTTAAGATCTTGTATTGTATTAAATCAACCTAGACTAAACTAAAATGCTTCTTCTTTATCCTTATAATACATATATATACCAACCACAAAATTGATTCAAATTGAAGATGAAATAATAATAAATGACTAGTTTTTAAATAATAATAAATAGTCCATGCCATCATCTCTTTTCCTAAACACAATGCGTTGGCAATAACCCTAACGAAAGTCCTAGAAGCGGAAAAAGCCTAATCCAATCTCTTTTAAAACGCTAAAAAAACGAAGGAAAATAACTAGGGTTTGTGTCAACGAATCCATTGAAAACCCTAAAAACGAATTTCACAGAGGATAAAACTAGGGTTAGTGACATATATAGGTCTTGTAAGAGGCAAAAGAAGGTGAATTTGTCGACAATGTTCATATACAAAGTAGCATAAGCTATGACGATAAAGGGACCTCAGTTTGACTCTACGGCCAAAGAATTTTGTTGCCCTAGAGATAGGGGGCGACCTAAATTTACTTCATCTCTTATCTTTTATTGTTTTGTCAGCTAGATCTAGATTTCGCTGTATCTGGTTGATCATTCCAGGATGGAACATTCAATCCTTGCAGTGCTTTCATTAATGGTTTCTACCAAATACAGGGAACTGACAAGTTTGGCTCTATGGCTTATTTATCCTGCCTTAGAGATGAATACGGTTCCTAAGATTAAATTCATCCTTCTCAGTCTATCAGCTGGATCATATTTTTACTCCAAGTTGATCATATGGGGATGAGACAGATAAGTTCACTTTGAAATTCTAGGGTTTTTTATTTACTAGGTTATGCTTTGCTCTAGATTAGAAGAAGAATATAAAATGGATTAATGGTATGTCACTCTAATCTTTTTTTGGGGTGAAGCACTTTCTGTTTTCATTTTGTTTCTGTTAATTTCTTTCTGGTCAAGTTATTGAGGAGATGCTGTTATAGGATAATCCTATAGTTAGTAGAAGATTTGCATATCAGCATATGATAACTAAATACATTTATAGAAGAATAACTGATGCATGTTATTTTGCTTTGGGGTTTTTAGTTCTTAGATGTCTCTTTCAACGATTTGGCTTTGTGGATAAGTGTTGGTTAGTGGTTTCTGGGTTATTTGCCATTTCCAATGGCATATGCTTTCCAAACAAGAGTCTTTTGCCCTTTTTCAGGTTAACTTTCACCCTCGGAATACAAATCTCTGAGTCAGGTTCCTGTATTATAGACTGTAACAGTAATTTTATTAGTGTATATATAATTTACTGTCTTGTTTTCCCATATCTAACCTGGACTGTGTAATCCTGTTTTATTATTATTAAAGCAACTGTGCAACTAAAATTGTACAGAACATTCTGGAGTATGTGAAGTAGGGGAAAAGGCTTGGTAGATTGGCAGTGTAATTTTGTGTCTTTGTAAGTTTTTAAATGATAAATTAATTCAAAAAATTAACAGGGTTTTATGGGCTGATTTTTGGTTTAGGATTTGCCTATTAATGATAGGCACTTAGCTATGTCTTTTTCAACTTCTAAAATTTCTAAAATTATTTTGATAGGACTTGATGAATATGAGGGATTGTTTTGTGTAAAATTTGACTGATTGTATTTTTGATGCGACTTGTCAAAATGAAATTTGTCATATTTAAATATGAACATAATGGATATTAGTGTTTAGCTAAGTAATAGATAAAAGATATGACCTTATTAGGCCTCATTTAATGGTGTATTAATAAAATAAAATACATTAAAGAGATTATATGTTAAAAAATAAAAAAAAATACATTAAAAAATACATTAAAGAGTTTATATATTAAAAAATTAAATGTTTTATAGAATATATTAAAATATTTATATTATTATTTATTAAATGTTTTATAGAATATATTAAAATATTTATATTATTATTTATTAAATGTTTTATAGAATTTAAATTAAAAAATTGATTTTAATAATATAAATATATCTAATATCAATTTTGAGTTACAGTATTTATTAAAAATGATTTTTTTATTTTATTAATTTTTTTTATATAGTTGAATCATATAAATGTTTTATAGAATACATTAAAATATTTATATTATTATTTATTAAATGTTTTATAGAATTTAAATTAAAAAATTGATTTTAATAATATAAATATATCTAATATCAATTTTGAGTTACATATCTATTAAAAATGATTTTATTTTATTAATTTTTTTTATATAATTAAATTATATTTATATGATTAAAAATTATTTTATTTTACTTCAATATTAATCTATTTGTATTTATTAAATATTATTTTATTTTATTTGTTTAAAAAATTATTCTATAATTTAATTTTTTAATATATGAACTCTTTAATGTATTTTATTAATACACCATTAAAATCTTTAATAATATAATAATATAATAATATATATATATTTGTTTTGATTATATGGTAAAAACATGTTTTGAAGAGACTGGAAACCCTTTACAACTTTAGGCACAAAAAGATACAACATTAGATTGCCAAACCCTTTATAACTCTAGGCACAAAAAGAGACAACATTAGATTGGGAGTGACTTGAAACTTTTTACAATTTTAGGCATAAAAAGATACAACATTAGATTGCCAGCAAACACCCACAATCAAGTGAGTGCTTCCCCCACAACCAAACACCCCCTTCCAACACTCGAGCCCTATCTTTAGATTGAAAGGTAGCCACAAAAAAACCCTTAGTCGAAGGATAGAGTTCAATGCTATCTTCAACAATAGGCCTGTAAGACTCCAAAACCCATTTGTGCAAATTTGGGAGGGAAGACTATAAACCATTAAATCTACAAATGAGACCATAACAAGAAAAATATTTTTTTTAATCCAACACTCCTATTTCCAAAAAATAGTAGGGGTAGAAGAACACTTTAAGGGTTTACCCTTAAAAGAGGGTAGAGAAGAAGGGGTTTTACCTTTAGACCCAACCACCTTAGCAAAGGACTAACAAGTAAGACACGAAAGGAGGACTTCCACGTGTAGTGACCTAGACCCTAAAGGAGGAAAATCAAAACCAGCAAAACCACCAAGCAAAGGTCGAGAGCCACCAGAAGAAGATAGTAGTGCCCTAACAATAGGTAATCAACCATTAGTAAGCACTCGTGACCCAGCATCATCAAGCTAGCGATGAACCAGCAGTAGCAAAACCAACATCGGCCAAAACCAACCTAGAAGAAGCCGATGACACACCAGGCACCCACAACCAATGACACACCAGAAGACAACGACGAACCCACTGCAAAATGCAAGGGAGAACCAACAGAGATAGCCATTTCAGTAGAGAGCGAGAGAGCCATTTCAAAAAACGGGAAGGGAATAAATTTAGAGCCATTTCAAAAAACGGGAGATAGCCATTTCAGCAGAGAGCGAGAGAGCCATTTCAAAAAACGGAAAGGGAATAAATTTAGAGCCATTTCAAAAAATGGAAAGGGAATAAATTTATATATATTTAGCCATTTCAGCAGAGAGCGAGAGAACCATTTCAAAAAACAGAAAGGGGATAAATTTATATATATTTGTTTATTATATTAAAAAAATAGTTTTTATAATTAATCCCATATTTTAAATAGTTTATAAAATATTTTTTAAATATATTAAACTCAAACAATTTTTAAAAATTTATAAAAGCTAAATTTAAAGAAGAGAGTAATTTTTTTTACTATTCATAAGTCAAAAAAATAAAATAATTTAAAACAGTAAATTTGCATTGTACTAACAGTAGGGATTGACAATGAAAATAAAAAAGAAGGGATTGACAATGAAAATAAAAAAAATACCAGTGCATTCTTGGAGCAGGATAGATTGTGAGTGGAATGACACCTTGCAAGGAGAAAATGAAATAATGGATATAACAACCAAGTAGTTTTCCTTGCAAAAAAAAGACAACTTAGTCAATTTAGATCTATACATGCTAACAAAATCTCTCTAACATTCTAGACGCACATTTAACTATACTCATTTATTAATTAAAATTTAAAATAATATAATAATAGATTGGTTGATTAAAGTTTTTATTTAGAAAACATGGAAAATACATTTTCTTAGTCAAATTGCTACTTTCAAATATATCCAAGTTATTTCCTAAAATTATAGGGAGAATACTTGAATGTAGACTTATTTGAATTGCTACTTTCAAATATATTCGAGTTATTCCCATATCAATAGAACCTTCTATCATTCTATCGTTCATTTCTTCTTTTGTTCACAATGAATTTTCCAAAATTTTCAAAATCATCAATAATAGGAGAATCTGTCGTAAAAAATCATCAAATGTGGAGTCTTGGAAAGAAATCCGCACGGAAAGAAATAATCAATTTTTCTAGAGTACGAGAAGAATTGCAAGTGGGTGCTTTCCAAGTCAGTGGAGTTGGGGTGAGTAGAGAGCTTAGAGTGAATTCCATGGGTGAATTCCAAACATATGAGGTGCCGATTCATTCCATGGAGCTTGGTGTGTAGTACACTGTCTCATACATTCAATTTGATATGAATTTTCTCGATGCTATAGCTTCAATGAACGTTCCAAGAAAGTACTATGAAAGTTCGAATACTTTCTTGGAACGTTTATCGAACTTTTGTAATACTTTCTTGGAATGTTTTGATTATAAGGGAAAAATGGGTTTTGAAGGGACTCGAAACCCTTTACAAAATGCTGCACTAAAGATACAACACTAGACGAACAGTAGCAACAAAAAAACCCAAAAACACAGAAGATACAAACACTTGCTCCAAAGATAAACAAAGAAGCCCAATAGCCAAACAACAAGCAACATTGGAACTAGACCACCCTTGTAGCCTTCCGACCACCACGAACAAATTTTGCAAGGGACTGAGAGGATTGATTATGCTTAGGAAGACCTTTCTTCCTCCTTTGAACAACCATCCAAGAAAGATCAGAGCCAGGGGACGTCAGAGGCCAAGCCAACAATGACAAAGAAGGAAGAGCAACAGGAGTATCACTCCATAGCTAACAACAACAATAGGAGTTGCAGCCAACCTAGTAGTCACAACAACAATAGAATCACCAACAACAATAACAACATCCACACTAGCCACAACAACAACTGTGGACAAACCAACCTCTTTAATATCAACTTTAGATGAACTAGCAACAACATAAGAACCACCTCCACCAACAACAAAACTAGTAGCCGAGAAACCAATAGTTGTAGAAGAACCAACAACGCCAACAACAAAACTAGTGGCAACAACAACTATAGAAGACCCAGGAGCACCAACAACACCATCAGAAGGGAGCTGAGAGCCAACAAAAGAAGGAGCCACAACTTTAGTGGCCATAACATCATCCCCAAAATCATCCCCCACAGTAAAGTGTTCATGAAGAGCAAAGAGAAAGCGAGAGCTTTCCCCCCAACCAAAGACCCCTTTCCAACACCTCTTCCCTATCCTCATTAGATTGAAAAGTAGCCACAAAAAAACCCCTAGCCATAGGATAAAGTTCAATCCTATCATTAACAAAAGACCTCCAAGACTTTGAAACCCATTTGTTTAGATTTGGGAGGGCAAACCATAAACCATTAAATCTACAAATAAGAGCAAAAGAGGAAAAATATTCCTCTTTATCCAACACCTCTTGCCTACAAACAATAGTAGGGGTAGAAGAAGAGCAATGTAAGGGTTTACCCTTAAAAGAAGGAAGAGAAGAAGGGATTTTACCACTAGAGCTAACAACCTTTGTAAAGGACTGAGAAGCAGGGCACGAAAGAGGAGCATCCACATGTAGCGACCTAGACCCTAAAGGAGGAAAATTAGAACTGGTAAAACCATCAAGCAAAGGCCGTGAATCGCAAGGAGAAAGACCCACAACAACGGACAACGACCCCTCAACAACATGTAACAAACCCTCAGCAAACGACGCACCAACAACCAACGGCACACCAACAACCAACGAAACACCAACAACGACCAGAACATACCCAGAACCAACAACCAACGACGCACTAGTAACCAACGACACACCAGTAGCCAATGACGCATTAGTAGCCAGCGGCGAACCAACCACAGATTGCAAGGGGGAACCAACAAAGATAGCCATTTCAGTAGAGAGAGGGAGAGCCATTTCCATACTTTCTTGGAATGTTCATTGAAGCTATAACATAGAAAAAATTCTTATCAAATTGAATGTACAAGACAATGTATTGCACACCAAGCTCCGTGGAATAAATCAACACCTTATATGTCTGGAATTCACTGTAAACTCTTTGCTCACCCCAACTCCACTTACTTGGAAGGCACCCACTTGTGACTCTTCTCGTACTCTAGAAAAACTAATTATTTCTTTCCAGGACTCCACATTTGATGACTTTTTGGCGGCATATTCTTTTCGTACTCTAGAAAAACTCATTATTTCTTTCTAGGACTCCACATTTGATGATTTTTTGACGATAGATTCTCCTATTATTGATGATTTTGAAAATTTTGGAAAATTCATTGTGTACAGAAGAATTAATAAATATTGTAACTCAAAATTGATATAAGATATATTTATATTATTAAAATCAAATTTTTAATTTAAATTTTATAGAACATTTAATAAATAATAATATAAATATTTTAATGTATTCTATAGAACATTTAATTTTTTAATATATAAACTCTTTAATGTATTTTATTTTATTAATACAACGTTGAAGAGTTCAATGTATTTTATTTTATAAGTATTGATAATAGTATATTAAATGCTTAAATATATAAATAATTTTTAAGTTTAGACAGTAAAGAATAATATTGTTTAAGTCTTTAAATTATATATAATGTTTTTTTTTAAAAATAAATTATTTATACATTTATTAAAATATCACATTCTTATATAATTGTTTGTATGTTTAGTCATATTTTAAGAATTGTTTAAACTTGATATTTATAATTCTTTTAATTTAACATTTAGTGATTATTAATCTTGTTTTAACTCTTGTAAATCTTTTTATTCTTAATAGTTTTTTAAAAATGATATAAAATTCACTCTTATAATTTTTTTTAAGTTACTTTACACTCCTTTTTAAATTAAAAAAGTTTATAAGAATGAATTTTATAAAATCTTTTATACCATTTAAATATAAATAATTAAAATTTACTTAAATATATTTAAATATAAACAATTATTTTAGATAATAGTATTTAGTGTTGCAACAAATATATTTAAGTAAATTTTAATTATTTAGTGTATTTATTAAAAATGATTTTATTTTATTAATTTTTTTATATAATAAAATTATTTTGATATGTTTAAAAATTATTTTATTTCACTTCAAAATTAATCTATTTGTATTTATTAAATATTATTTTATTTTATTTGTTTAAAAATTATTTAATAATTCATTTTTTTAATATATAAACTCTTTAATGTATTTTATTTTATTAATACACCATTGAAGAGTTTAATGTATTTTATTTTATAAACTATTTTTTTAATATATTAATAAAATAAAATACATTAAACTCTTTAATGGTGTATTAATAAAATAAAATACATTAAAGAGTTTATATATTAAAAAAATTAAATATTCTATAGAATACATTAAAATATTTATATTATTATTTATTAAATGTTCTATAGAATTTAAATTAAAAATTTGATTTTAATAATATAAATATATGTAATATCAATTTTGAGTTACAATATTTATTAAAAATAGTTTTATTTTATTAATTTTTTTATATAATTAAATTATTTTTATATGATTAAAAAATATTTTATTTTACTTCAATATTAGTCTATTTGTATTTATTAAATATTATTTTATTTTATTTGTTTCAAAAATTATTCTATGATTTAATTTTTTAATATATAAACTCTTTAATCCATTTTATTAATACACCATTAAAATATTTAATAAAAATTATAAAAATAATATATATATATAATATTTGTTAATATATTAAAAAAATAGTTTTTATAGTTAATCCCATATTTTAAATAGTTTATAAAATATTTTTTAAATATATTAAACTCTCAAACAATTTTTAAAAATTTATAAAAGCTAAATTTCAAGAAGACAATAATTTTTTTTACTATTCATAAGTCAAAAAAATAAAATAATTTAAAATAGTAAATTTGCATTGTACTAATGAAGGGATTGAGAATGAAAATGAAAAAAATGCGGAGGCTATCATTCGTACTTATGTTTTGATGTATGTGCATGATGACCGACATATCCATGCCCCGGTGCATTCCTGGGGCTGGATAGCCGCCGCCCACAAAAAGACACAAATTCAAAGCAACTAAAGGATTGTGAGTGGAATGACATCTTGCAAGGAGAAGATGAGTTAATGGAGATAACAACCAAGTAGTTTTCCTTACAAAAAAAGACAACTTAGTTAACTTAGAGCTATACATGCCAACAAAATCTCTCTAACATTCTAGATGCACATTTAACCATACTTATTTATTAATTAAAATTTAAAATAATATAATAATAGACTGGTTGACTAAAGTTTTTATTTAGAAAACATGGAAAACACAATTTCTTAGTCAAATTGCTATTTTCAAATATATCCAAGTTATTTCCTAAAATTATAGGGAGAATACTTGAATGCAAACTTATTTGAATTGCTACTTTCAAATATATTCAAGTTATTCCCATGTCAGTAGAACCTTCTATCGTTCATTTCTTCTTCTATTCACAATGAATTTTCCAAAATTTTCAAAATCATCAATAATAGGAAATCTGTTGTCAAAAAATCATCAAATGTGGAGTCTTGGAAAGAAATTCGCTTGGAAAGAAATAATCAGTTTTTCTAGAGTACGAAGAGAATCTACTGCCAAAAAGTCATCAAATGTGGAGTCTTGGAAAGAAATAATCAGGTTTTTCTAGAGTACAAGAAGAATCACAAGTGGGTGCCTTCCAAGTCAGCGGAGTTGGGGTGAGCAGAGAGCTTAGAGTGAATTCTAGACGTATGAGGTGCCGATTGATTCCACGGGTGAATTCCAGATGTATGAGGTGCCAATTCATTCCGCGGAGCTTGATGTGTAGTACACTGTCTCGTACATTCAATTTGATAAGAATTTTCTCGATGCTATAGCTTCAATGAACATTCCAAGAAAGTATTATGAAATTTCAATATGAATATCAAACTTTAATAATACTTTCTTGGAATGTTTATCGAACTTTCATAATACTTTCTTGGAATTTTCATTGAAGCTATAGCATCGAGAAAATTCTTATCAAATTGAATGTACGAGATAGTGTACTGCACACCAAGCTTCGTGGAATGAATCGACACCTTATATGTCTGGAATTCACTCTAAGCTCTCTGCTCACCTTGGGGAACTCCACTGACTTGGAAGGAACCTAGTTGTGATTCTTCTCGTACTCTAGAAAAACTGATTATTTCTTTCCAAGACTTCACATTTGATGACTTTTTGGCGGCAGATTCTTTTCATACTCTAGAAAAAATGATTATTTCTTTCCAGGACTCCACATTTGAGGAATTTTTGGCGGCAAATTCTCTTCGTACTTATGAAAAAATGATTATTTCTTTCTAGGACTCCACATTTGATTATTTTTTGACGACAGATTCTCCTATTATTGATGATTTTGAAATTTTTGGAAAATTCATTGTGAACAAAAGAAGAAATGAACAATAGAAGGTTCTACTGACATGGGAATGACTAGAATATATTTGAAAGTAGCAATTCAAATAAGTCTCATTCTAGTATTCTCCCTATAATTTTAGAAAATAACTTGGATATATTTGAAAGTAGCAATTTGACTAAGGAAATGTATTTTCCATGTTTTCTAAATAAAAACTATAGTCAACCAGTCTATTATTATATTATTTTAAATTTTAATTAATAAATAAGTATGGTTAAATGTGCATCTAGAATGTTAGAGAGATTTTGTTGTCATGTATAGCTCTAAGTTGACTAATTTGAAGAAAGATAAGTATGAAGGGGAGTACTACTCTTGCCACACCCAACTGCCTTCTACCCTTCCCACACCCAACTGCCTTCTATTAGTTATTCAACTTTTTCTTGAAATCGAGATGGTTAGTTATAGTTATAGTTCAATATTCTAGTTTGTTGGCTGGATGGGAGGGATAGCTCCAGAAGGTTGATCCAACCAAATTATCTGCTCTGAGGGAGCCATTACCTGGTAGTTGATTAGGCTAACTGGAGGTGGGTGAGGGTTCTCAACAAGAGAGATGAAGTTAGGGAAGTAGGGTCATCCGAGAGGTAGTTGAATTCAACTATAGTTGGTGGTTGGTCTAACAAATGAAATCTCTTTCCTGGCCTAATATTCTTTGTTTGCGATGCTGTCCATTGGGCCTCGTTACTGGAAATCTATCTAGCTAGAGGAAAGCTATCCAGAAGTTTACTCCATCTTGAACTAGGGGTGCGAGATAGAGTATACATTACTCCATCCTGAACCCCAACCAACTAGAGTTTTGGCCGGCCCTCTGGTTTTATTGTCTTAGCTCTTACTCGGCTCAAGGGATCCTACCACACCCATTCTCAAAGGATTGTTCTCCCTCATTAGCTACCTACTAGGGGTGGAGGACAGTTAAGAATATATCACCCGGCTAGGCCACCTTGAACCCCTAGGCAAGAGTAGCTCCAGATGGAATTCCCCAACCATAGATAGTAGAACTAATTTCTAATCGACAATTGGAAGGCCTAAACTAGTTTAGTAGGTGGTGCAGAAGGAAAGAAGGTAGAGAAGTTGGATTGGCCTACCTAATATTCAGGTTTTTAGAGAAGGGCCTGATTCTGAGGGGTGAAGCCGAGGAATTCTCCATCTCCTTCATTGGATTATCCTAGTGCCTAATCGAGGGTGTCCTCCTAGAAGTGAAAACAGGAAGGAATGCCAACTCTAAAATAACTAACGAGGTAGGTTCCAACTCTAAACTAATCCTGCTCTAATCTCTATCCCAAATGTTTGGATGGACTTTCTTAAGCTGGATGCCACTTGGAGGTGTGGTGGGAAGGGACCCCCGATGGACTGGGGGTGAAGGCTGGCTAATTGTTTGATTCTTGGCGGGAGAAGAAATAAAATGAACGAGGATCCTCCCTTCACCCACGACTTTCTCAAATAACCTTGAAGGATGGAGCGGGTTGGGAGGGAATTATAGCATTGGATTGCTCCTTGGAAGGAAGGATATCCCCAACGTTGTGTTGAGAAGGAAATGATAACTACAATTCAAGGAATGTACAGTTGAATTCTATCTTGCCTCCAGGTAGTTAGCTACCATTCAGCAAGCTCCCATCCGTTTGAATCGTTAACTCGCTTTGTTTCTTTCCCATCCAAGTTTCTCGGCTGAGACTTCCATCCGCACACCCCTCATCGCTTTCGAACTTTCTTTCCCAACTCACTTTCTTTCTCTCTGCTAGCTCTCCTTCATTGGATTGTTCGTTTAACCGTTGGTGCCTATCCTTAAGGACCATCACATTAGTGAAGTTGACCCCTAGGGACTAGAGGAAATTAAAGCATGCAAAGGTAACAACAATGGAAAATAGATTTGGATGAGTGACTAAATACGCTACCTTGGATGAGTGACTAAATATGCTACCTTTATCTCCCGGGTTCAGGTTGGAGGGAAAGTAATGATCTCCCCCGGAAAGTAGGGAAAGCCCATCCACCCACATGGAGGAGCGTAGAATAGTTGGGAGGCCAGAAGGATGTTGGATTATTCAGAAGGCCATAAGGTAACTATAGTTGGTGGCTGGCCTAACAAATGAAAGAAAACTCTTTCCTAGTTGGCTTTGCCTAACATTTTCTAACATGAGAAGCCATCCTTCACCGGTTCATTGGGTAGTTGAATTTCAATTAGTCTACTGAGGGATGTAGGTGCTAACATTAGTCTAACTGGAAGGCAGGACCTGAGAAGAAGCTAGTTGATGCAAAAAACGGAAGGAGGGAAGCTAAACAAATGTCAGAATTGGATGGAAGGTACAAAAGGAAGGAAGACTAATTTCTATGCCGCCTACACCCCGGATGGGAGGGAATCATAGTTCATTGACCATATATTCCTCAGGGGGAGGATGGGTGCATGGTAAGAGAACTACACCCTTGTACGGTTGGTGCTCGCATGGGAAAGTTGGGTTGTTGAAGGGAATACCGTAACCTCACTTGTTGGTTTTATGAATGTTTTTGGATTTTTTGATTTTAAGAAATATTTCATGAATATATACGAATCTGATTCGATGCAGGTATAAGAACATGCCCCAACATGATGCAATAGACTACTTTGATATAGGCAGGACACACTGACCTTAGGAATATGCCAAGTAGTTCTAGGATGGAATATGATACCAACACAAGATCAAGCTATGATGTGGACGCAGATGGGTGATGAAAGAAATATGGAAGGCGATGGGTGATGGAAAGTGATGGAAGGTAATGTAAAACAAGCCGAAGAATCCATGGTGGATGGAAAATACTTTATTTACACAAGGCGCCTGATTACAAGGTGAAAAATCATGTTTTTGGATTTTTTTGGATTTTTGTATTTTTTGTATTTTTGTATTTATACCTTTCAAGCTTAGGCATAATTTTTTTTGAGATGGGAGCTATTAATGGGATCCAAGAGGCTCACCTTTGAGTGTGGATAGTTGATATGCTCCTGATTTGTAACTTGCTGTGACGAAAAAGGGTCCCAACCAATTGGGTTTAAACTTTCCTTTGCTTTTTGGATTTGGTACATTCTTATGATTTTCTTAAATAACACGAGCTCTCCAACTTGAAATGAATGACTCTTGATCTTATTATTATAGCTCATTTTGAGACAGTTCTAATAGACATGTAGGTGGTTCAAAGCATCCATGAACCGCTCATCCAATAGTTCTAGCTTGTTTAATTGTGACACCTGATATTCTTCATCAGTAATGGGATTCTACAATGATATTCTTGAGGATGAGAGCTCGTTCTCAATGGGAAGGATGGCTTTTAATCCGTAGACCAGGGAGGAAGGGGTTGCACCTGTAGGCGTACAGATACTCGTTCGGTAGGCCCATAAGGCAGGATTTAGCTGTAGGTGCTAGTCACAACTAGCTTCATTGATTGTTTTCTTTAGGATTTTCAAGATGGTTTTATTGGTAGCCTCAACTTGGCTATTACCTTGGGGGTAATATGGGGTGGAGAAGAGATGTTGGATATTGAATTTTTGGCATAGCTTATGAACATCCTAGTTTTTGAAAGGTGTCCCATTATCTGAGATAAGGGCTTGTGGGACATCGTAACGATAAATGAGGTAGTTCAGGACAAACTTGGATATCTGCTTTCCTGTGATGTAGGTCATGGGGATGGCTTCTACCCACTTTGTGAAGTACCCTGTGGTAGTGATAATGAACTTGTGTCCATTGGATGAAGTGGGAGAGATTTTTCCGATGAGATCGAGCCCCCATTGTGAAAAGGGCCAAGGTGTTATAGTCGGTTGGAGCTCCTGAGCTGGTGCATGGATGAGGTCCCCATGTTGTTGGCATTACAAACATTTTCGAACATAGTCATGAGCTTCTTTCACCATCGTAGGCTAGTAGTACCCAATTCTCAGTAGTTTCTTGGCCAAGGTCATACCACTAGAATGTGAACCACAAATACCATCATGCACCTCAGTTAAAGCAGTCAAAGCTTCCTTAGGGTTAAGGCATCACAAAAGGGTTCCTTCGATACTTCTATGGTAGAGGGTGTCACCTAAGATAACGAAACAAGATGTCTTCTTAATAAAGGTTCTTTTGAGGTTTGGGGTGATGTCAGAAGGGAGGACTCCTATTTTCAGGTAGGTGTATATGTCATGGTACCAAGGATCACTGGGACCAACGATTTCACACACAAACTTAGAATTCAGTACCTTAAAAGTTGGTACAAGAAGTTGCTCAACCAGTAATTCATACTTAGGGACGTGTGGGATATCCAACAATGATCTGATTGTGGCCATGGTATCAACTGCTCTATTGTTTACCCTTGGTATTTTCTCAAATGTGATGATGAATAATTCCTTGAGATCCTCCACCAGTTTCTTGCAAGTTTCGAAAAATTTGAAGGTCCAACAAATCAATAATCCTACTTATCCATAAAATGTCTGTTAAAACACAATGAGCAATGAATCCAAGCCCTACTCTATAATGGGATTGGTTGACTGAAATCAAGGAAGTCACTGTCCAACGGATTGTAAAACACCACACCCTACTAAAACTATAAAGGCCCGTGCCCCCTCTCAAACAAATTAACATTCACGTGGATAGAATGCACAATGAAAAACTAGATTTGAGCACAGGTATTTATCAAAGAAAAAATAGAGAAATGAGAAAGCATAGATAAGGAACATAGCTATTCAACAATATTCAAAATTAAAAAAACCAAAGCATATTAGTCAAGGCACACAAAATGTTTGAAAGAATGACATCACAAATATTTCATAGAAGAGAATGATGCAGGTTAATATTTCCCATCACTGTAGCTTTACTTGAGTCTTAACCACTTCATAATCACCACCCATAAATGATAAATCATATGTGCATTGCAATGAAATAAGGAAATATAAGGCAAATACTCCTTATGCAAAGTGAACCTAAGAATGCACGTTCACATTAACTAATGCAATGGCCTATAAAATTTTAGTCTCAATGCCTTGCTCTTCTTCCTTCTATATGGATAATTAGCTGTCTGCACATCTAGCTTAAATTCTTTTAAAGTCCAACTCCAAGGATCAAAATAAAGTAACAGCTTCAGATAAAGCCCTCCTTCTAGCTCCATATGTAAGTACTAAACCTAAAAATGTTAAACTTTGACAAACTTTATCATATAGGTCAAGTTAAATAAAACAAACCAAGTACTCCTATGAGATATTCAAACATACTTTGAATGATGCAAACAAAACAATAAAAGATCAAAGAAACTAATTGCGAGCATACAAAAATCATGTGCAAAACCTATCCCATAGTGGGAGTGGTGCTCCTTTGATGGGAAAAGGATGCCCTTTATCATCCCCTTGATAAGCTTCCAATGGTATGATGGGAAAGAAAAGATGAGTGATAAAACACAAGATGAAATGTGCATATAGTGCAAATGCATAAGATTGTGTATGGATTTCAAGTAGAAATGGCTTCTATGTATAGGTTGAAGGATTGAAGAATGGAGAGATGGGAGGAATGTGGGACTAAAAGAGAGCCAATGAGATTGGGACACTTGTCTCAATGCGAATGGGTGAGGATTGAACATAGTTTGCATTTGTTTGAGATGTAAGAGTCATGAAATGCATGTGGTTGAGATGTTTTGGAGGGAAATTGTTTGGGTAAGAAAGTCAAATAAAAGGAGTCAATGAAGGAATATTCCTTAGAATATGCTTTTGAGAGGATAAATGAGGTAATTAGTTAATTAAAAGAAACTATTTTCATGTGCAATTGGGTTAGTTAATAATGGGTTGATTTAACTCTTGGGGAGTTAAAAGCTAGAGAATTTATTAATGAGGATTAGGTGATTAAAGTTAATTAATTTAGAATTTAATTAATTTTGAGTGGGTTAGTGAATTTATGATGTTTGATTTAAATCATTTGATTTATTTAATCAAATAAGAGGGCTTTTGGGATTTAATTAAACAAATTGATTTATTTAATTAAATAAGAGGACTTTGGGGATTTAATTAAACAAATTGATTTATTTAGTTAAATAAGAGGACTTTGTGGATTTAATTAAACAAATTGATTTATTTAATTAAATAGGAGGACTTTGGGGATTTAATTAAACAAATTGATTTATTTAATTAAACATGATGGACATTAGTGAATTAATCTAATAAACTGCTTTATTTGATTAATAGAAGAATTTGATGATAATTGATCGAAATTAGATGCACTATGTTAGTTAGGATTATTTGCATGTCTACAACTACTACTGATTTAAAGCCAACAACTCCATAAAACATTAGGAAAGGTTAATGAATAAAGGAGTTTTAGGGAAACCTTGATAAAAGGATTGGAGAACCCAAGATATATTGAACAAAGAAGAATTGACCCCAAACAATTATAGAAAAATTGTAGGAAACAAAAATATGCATTAACAGTTTCCATTTCATTACCTCAAAGGGAGCATTTGTTGATGATGAAAAGGCTTCTCATTGCAAAGTTGTCCATAATATTTTTTTTGACTACTAGGTAGAAGGAAACATTAATCTTTGGCATAAGGGATTTGAGCTAAAGATTTGCCCAGAAACAACAATTGAGAGAAATGGGAGAGACTTGAAGTAGCTAGAGGAGACAAAATAGGAACCAATAGAGGGAAGCCCAAATAAGAATGTTATTCCTACGGGATTGAGTAAGATGGAAAACAAACTAAGAAACTAAGGGGCATGAGGTTGGTGAAGAGGGGCATGAGGAGAGTGGAGGCTTAAGGGATGATTTTTATCATCTTTGGAAGAAAATAATTTCAATATATGTTTCCACCTTGTTATCAATGAGTTGTTTCAAAAATATTATAATTTGTCACAACCAAACTAAGAAACTAAGCGGTCCATCAATCCTACCAATATCTAATAAAGGCTCTATTACCATGCTTTTATTTGGAGTCATTTATGAGTAAGGTGTTGATTTTTTATACTCCCTTTTACAAGTGAGCCATTGTTGTGGATTTTCTCATGCAAAAGCTTTAGATACTTAAAGAGGGAGGGATTTAGCTTTCACAACATTAGCCTAGTCTTCACATTAAATGATCATGTACCAAACACACTTGATGATTAGGGCCCCATTGAAGTTTTTTGAACTCCTCAAGCCAAGACTAGGAAAGCCCTTTCAAAGACAAGCTTGCTATTCAATGAATGAGTGGGAATTTGTATAGTTCCATTGAGTCTATCTAGAGGAAACATTTTTGTATATTTTTAAAAAGTCTAGCTCTCTTTGAGGGTATGAAAAATGTAGACATGAAATAGACAAGTACATTAAAAAAAGTGGATTTTTTAAGTTGAAATTTATCAACTTGATATAGAATAGTGTCTTTCTAGCTTGTAAACTCATGATTGAATTTGTTTAAGTTTGGACCATAAGAATTTAGGAAAGGAGCCTAGGAAGGGAGAAAGGGAAAGGTAGGTAGAAGGGAAATTCCACTTGGAAATTGTGTAGTCATAGAATTTTTAATTTTCTTGGTATTCAAGTACTTAAGAAGGAAACATTACTTCTCATCTAATTGTTTTTTTGTTTAAAAACCCTTTCATGAACTTGAAATAAAGAGTTCATCTCATTGGCTTCAACCATTGAAGCTTGACCTAAAATTATTGTATCACCAACAAATTTTTGATGAGTAATAGACTAGGCCATAGATGTGGACTTGAAACTTTTTAGTTTCCCAATTGCAACAATTGTGTCAAAATTTTTACAAAACTTTTTCCAAAGAAGCCACAAGGGGAACCATCGATGATGATAGAGAATTTAGGATTGAAAATGTAGTTAACTCATTTTTTGAAATTATCTTAAGTCATACTTCTCTTGTAAGTACATCCAATTGTAAGCTTTGGTATATCTAGATTGAGGATCATGCTAACTTCTTTACTTGTATCCATAAAGTGAACAACTTTGTGAACTAGAATATGTTCTTTTACAAAATTGCTTTGTTGAGGGGGGAGGTCTTTGCATCTTCAAGGCTAGAATATTAGAAAATATTTTGCAAGGGAGTTTCATAAGCTTATGGGAAAAATGGAAAATAGCTAAGCTTCTTGTTTCTTTGATATAAGAACAAAAAAGCAGATCACTTGCTTGAGAATTTTATTAGAAGAAAAAAAAATGTTTGTAGCCTCAACAATATGCTTTGGAACAATCTCCTAATAATCATGAAAGAAATAGTGGGGAAAGCCATTTATTCTTGGTATTTTGTGTTGGAATCAAGGAACACTAAGAGGGGAGGTGAATCAATGTTATGCAAAATTTAACTTTATTAACCTGATCTTTAAACCACTTATAGCATTGGACCAAAAGAAAAATGCAAGGACACAAAGCAATCAACCAAAACACCATAACACAAGGATTTTTTACGTGGAAACCTTGTTAGGGGAAAAACCATAGTGGAGGTTAATCCACAATATGAGTAGACTCAAAATAAGTGTTTACAAATGGAATGCACATGCATTTAGGCACACTGCCTAGAGCTCACTGCTCAAACACAAAAAGGAAGACTCATTGTCTCACAAAAACATTTGGATTACATCCAAAAGATTTGAACTAATAAAATAGCATCTTCTAATGCCTAATTATAGTTCTGATTAAGCACATTTGTAGCATTTTTCTCACTCTGTCTGATTCTGCTTTTTTGCTTTTCTGCTCTTAAAACTCTGTCTACTTTAATCCGAATCACCAATCTTCTTTCTGCTCAAATGAAACTGCGCACAACTGATTAATAATCCTTTTGACTATCAAATCTCATCACAATGCACCTCATACATATCTCAAAATTATATGAACAATCACTTATATATATATCCGCATTAAGAGATTACATCAAATACATGCCGACTTCAACAAAATATAAAATATGTTCAAAATGTCGGCTCAAAAATAAATAATTATTAATGCGCACCAACCAAAGCCTACCAAAACATAGTGAGGATGCAAAACAACATGCTCGAACATGAAACACTTCAAACAATTATTCCTCGAATATCCGCAACACGCTATATTCACTTAGTCGGCCTTCTTGCATTGTTAGACTAAAAAACAATCAACCAGATCTTCTAACTTGCACACCAATCAATACAAGGCTCTATGATTCAAGGATAAGATAGATTATGCATCAAAAAACCTTCCCTAAGATCCACAACTCAAAATGATAACAGATAATTGCACATGAATTGATATACACAACTCTGTCGAATGCTCTGTTCTAACTTTGACAGTTAACATAAAACTTCAATTTGACTTCTGGTACGAGCAAATAATGAAGTGCAGATAGGATCACTGACCAGGGTTTCCATCACTGATGAGGGTTTCCATCATTGTCTCTTGATAACTTACTCCTTTGAGGTAAGGGCCATAAGAGAAGTCTTATCCTCAAGAAACACAAGTCAAGATCAAATTAATGTGTTTTTTCTAGCAAAAGAGTCCCCCACATGGGAGTCAAACAAGATAAGATTCTTGAAGTAGGATATGGCCTCCTTGATTTTATCTTCATCTTGGATCCTATTTCTATGTTAGTTTACTATTTCTTTTATTATATTGATAGCTTT
The DNA here is from genome assembly GCA_007258455.2 of Sequoia sempervirens. NCBI lineage: Eukaryota > Viridiplantae > Streptophyta > Pinopsida > Cupressales > Cupressaceae > Sequoia > Sequoia sempervirens. The sequence goes on from VDFB02324738.1 coordinate 158,129, forward strand.
GTGCTCGAGGGAATTGACATGGAAGAACTTCAGACTCCTATCAACTTCTTTGGGTTATAGAGACTTGGACCTTCAACTCCAGTAAGTTTATTTCATGGAGATGAGGAATTTTAGCTTCTACATCAAATTTATCTTTTTCAAAGTTTTCTTGTCTCATAATTGAAAATTTTAATTTCATTTTGAATGTTCTCTAGCTCCCTATTCACTTCCAACTTGGTATAGAAGATATTGTTGAAACAAGTTTTGCTCCAATATTTGACATTTGTCTTAACATTCCTAATTTTTATGATTTTGAAGATTGCCTTTCCCATGATCAAGATATCCCACCCTCTAATTTACATTATGGTGTGAGGAGCATAATTTTTAAAAACAAATTGGGGAGTTCTTCCTTTTCTTGAGCAAGTTTATTTGGAAAGATAGGAGAGTGATTCAATCCAACTATAAGAAGCACTAATAAGAATAAAGAGTGGGAAATAAACTAACACATGGAGGTGAGCACCTTGTCTAAGTGGACTTAAATCAAATCACCTCCTAATCTTCTATTTGACCATGTGTATTGAGTACCATAGCGTTCATTCTCCATCAAGGCACAAGAAGAGATAAAATCAACAATTTCATCCATACTATTTGAATGATTTTGTGGGCCTCCCACTTGTCAAATGAAGTAAGTTGGGGCTTGAAATATCTAGCTAAAAACCATAAGTACTAAGTTTTGATCAAAGCTTCCTCCTTATGCCCATTTGGGGCTTAAATATTTGAGACATAATAAAAATATTCTTCATGGGAGAAAAAAAATAACAATATGATGGGGAGAAATAGTAAGAATAAAACTAGGAAACTTAAAGGGTATTGCAAGGAAATGATTCCCCAAAAGGTACTCATAGAATTTGTCCCCATTAATTGAGATTTCTATCAAAATATTTTCCTTATCAACTCAAACCTTTCAATTGGCACTTTTGTTTCTTGATCATTAGGGTATCCTATTTTAAGGGGTTATTCAATCCCATAATGTTCCACACTATTAACTTCATTTCTTTATATATTTCACCAAATAAAATGTACATTTTGATCTTTTCACAATGTTCTTTGATATTTCCTATCATTATGATGGGTGTCCACGCTTGGAGTTTGTATCTACATCAACTTGCTTCTCAGTGAATTTGGTTTTCCTTGTTAGTAGGGATTGGGTCCCCTTAAGGTGTAGAGTGGGCTTGGTCATTGATTTTGAAGAGTTTTGAGAAGCATTTAGTGGATTGTTTGGCTATAACAACAAAGAAGAAACAATCTTCAAAGGATAGGAAATTGTAGTAGCTTTCGACCCTTGGAGTTGAGTATACTCCAACATCGAGTCCTTAAGCTACAAAGGTGGGAGAGCATCCTACAAAATATCATCTTGAGTATAAGCTATAGCCTCAAAAGGATTTTAGGCCATTTTCAATGATAATCATGCTTCAAGAGATTTCTTTAAAGGCTCATTATCTCAAGTTACTCTATTTAGTTTAGGATCACTTGGAGATACATATTTCAATTCTTGAGAATGGGGAGAACTCAAAATCCTCAACTACCATAGCCTTTTTAGAGTTAGTGGGAGAATGTTTCTTTGGTTCTAGGATGTTAAAAACATGGGAGAATGTTTCTTTTGTTCTAGGATGTTAGAAACCATTTCTTTATCCCTTGAGCAACAATTTTGTGAGGTGTCTATGAGAGTGATATACAAAGCATGCAAATGGGGACCTTTTAAACACCATGTTTTGTTCCCAAGTGCCAAACTTTGATTTTAAAGTTACAATAGTAAGGGGGTGTATTTGAGCTTATATAAGCATAGATACTAGCATGGAGGCTAACTTTCTTCACAATCTTGTAACTAGATATATGATAAGTAATTGACCAAATGAGATTGTAATATCCTCAAACACTTCTTCCCATAACTTTATGGGTAGACTTGGAACTATTGTCTATCCAGCCGCAAGAATACACCTTTGATCATATTTATCAATTAATTAAAAATAATAATAAATAATTTTCAGACTTGAAAGCCTCACCAATATGAAAGTTATGTTAATATTCTCCTTAGATGGGTCAGATCTTAGAAACTACTTTTTTTAAAAACAAACTCAATTTACCAAAAAATTAGAACTCGCAACCAAATAATTATCAAGGTCCTCCACACAAAAGAAAGAAAGAAAAAAGGCTCTTGACATAGTAGAGATGTCCAATGACCCTTTGGAATCCATTTCACATCACATATGGACTCTAACCAAGAAACTTACCTACCAATGAAAACTCCATCTTAGCCACTACTCTTTCTACCACTTTATCAGGATTGTTGATAGAGATCACATTGGAAGATAATCTTTTGAAATGTCCAGTGGGACAAGAGTCTATTCACCCTTCCCTTTGCTTAGATAGGAAACCTGAAGCATCACATGAGATTTAAAACTCTGCCCATGACCTATCAAAACTGCTAGAGGAAGAGATGCCATCATCTTTCTTTGATCCACCATTGCAGAGAAAAGACACCAAGGGTGAGGCTGAGGGGGAGGGCGAGGGGGATTTCACATGACTTGGGGATTCCTTGTAACCTTGAAAATTCCCAACAGACATAGAGAGATCCATGCCCAACACCTACTGCTCACCATTCACCATGCTCGAGCCAAAATATTTTCCCACCTAAAACTAAATGATTTCTCTCTCTATTAACATAAATATTCATTCAAACATACACATGTGTTTGTATGTCTATATGCTTATAGATATGTATTCATATATATATTTTTGTTTATACATTTATGAGTATATATATATATATGTGATATGTATATGTACGAGTGTTTATATATATATATATACTATTGAAGTAAAATGAAATGCACTATAAGAGGTTTAAAATCATCATTAATTTTAGTTTAGAAGCTTGGTATTTAAAAGATGCCAATGTCTTATGACACAAGTGCTAGTAGCCAAGTTCTAATGAATTTTTGAATTTTGGGCCTTTTTGACTGCACTCATAAAAGGCTTAAAATCATCATCCCTTCAAGTCTAGAAGCTTGGCATTTGAAAGACACCAATTATCTAATTTAATTTTTAAAATTTTGGGCCCTTCTAATTGTTGGAAGGAAACCCTTATTTGGTATGTTTTTATGATTCACAATATACTTATAAACATAGTGTTATCATCAACTTCTCTCTCTCTCTCTCTCTCTCTCCCTCCCTCCCCACTCTTTCTATTCATTATTACTACACATTCTAGGTGTTGTCTTTCTATTACACATTTAATACTTTTGCTACGAGTGTGTTATAAGGCTATCTCAACCTCCTATGCACTCTTTACCTCTAATATCTTCATTTCATCTTTGTCATTTTTGATAGTTCTCATTCCCTTATTACATTCCTCACCTATCTCATTTCTTTTTCGCTATTACCATATCTTGACACTCTAGAGCTAGATTCCATTCTAGAGTTACATAGGTATCAAATCTCTATTGAAATAATTCAAATAGGGCATTAATTGAGATACTGCCCCAATAGCTTTAAATTCCTTGTTTAATCTCATCATATAGATTCTTTTTGTTATTTACTCTATTTTGAGAAGTGATGAAAAATATTTGCACCATTTTGTCAGATATCGATGGCTAAGACCTAGAAACCAACATTTGACATTTTTAAAAGTCCTTTATCATTATCTCTAGAAGCTTCTAAATTTAAGCTTATTGTTCTTTCTTCCAGCCAAATAAGATTACTTTCTAACCTTCCTCTACCCATTTCTATTTACATGGATTAGTTTGAACTCTTGTTTTTCTTTTATTTAGCATAATAATCTAATATTTGATAGGCTATAATATATTTTTATTTATTAGATCATATTTAGCATACTATTTCTATTTGATTTTTTTTCAGATATGTTAAGTAAATAATCAAAATTGAAAGTGATTCCTTCTTAGAATAAACATAATATCTAGGTACGAGTTTCATTGAAAGTGATTCCTTCTTAGAGTAACATAATATCTAGGTATGAGTTTCAATATTCTAAGTAGCAACTAGCAAGCTGAACTTGCTTACTAGGGCTCTTCACTAGTTATAAGATAGGTTCCTACCAATTTGTTTCCCATAATGATTTTAAAATTTGGGCCTAGATTGTAGCTATACTTGTAAATTTGGCTCACCCAAGTGAAAAATTTAGAAAAGTATTTAAAAAC